>JAJOOR010008614.1:0-33616 GCA_036250505.1 Solanum acaule | reverse complement strand
ATTCATTGGTAATATGTTAATAAATTATATAAACAATTTTTTGTCATATTTACCAACCGATATATACTTCGTTGGTAATATTACCAACAAAAGGTGTGTGTTAGTAATATTTCAGTTGGTAATCCATTAATAGAATGTTGCTAAATTTGGCGCCATTTTTTCCCGCCGTATTTACCAACTAAAATACTTAGTTAGTAAGATTTTGGTTGGTAATCTGTTAGAATTTCGTTGTTAAGGTTTAAAATATAATTTCAGTTAGAAATATGTTGGTAATTTGTTAGTAGAATACTAACCAACTTAAGTTGTTAGTAAAATTTATTGGCAATTTGGGGTTTTTTTTGTAGTGTCTGATGAATAGGTATGTGATAGGTGTGTCCAAATTAGTATCGAAAGAATGTCGTACGATAATGCTCCTTGATGATATGGATATCTCACGTATTATGGTGTATGCTCAACAAATGGAGGAAGAAAACCCTGAAGAGGAAAAATCTAGGGAGAAAAAGAGGTCTATGGTGGATAATGATAAGTCCTTTCATGATGGGTCTGATGGACATGGTCGTTCTAGGAATCGACAAAAGTTTTCCGGACAAGTCTTTTCTAATGCTCCTAAGCATAAGGATGAGAGGGTGTCTACCCCTAGGCCACAAGGGATAAGTAATAAGTCCCTATGGCCCCTTTGTGCTATGTGTGGTAAGAGGCATGAGGGTAGGTGTTTGGCCGCTAGAGAAGGTTACTTTAGTTGTGGTAAGAGTCTCTACAAGATGAAAGATTGCCCAAAGGCTAAGGTTACAAGAAGATAGGGTAAGCAAGTTGCCTCTAGTCGTGGGGATGTGGAGCCTCAAAATAAGAATAAGTTTTATGTCCTCCAAGCTAAAAATGATTGATCTCCTCATGTTCCTTCCGGTATGTGTTTTATGCTTTAGTAATTTCCGAATTTCTTGTCATTTGTGACTTGCTATATTGGACTTTGAAATTGTCCTTAGTATGAATGATATTTAGAAGAGTTTGTGTAGGCTTATTCCCAAGGGGGAAATAATGTGCCTATCTAGTATGGTTATTGTGTGATTATGTGTTGCCATGATTTCCTAATATGCTTAGGTCTTGTTAGAAATGACTTATATGCATTGTTTTGCCTCTTGTTGTAGTACATTTGAGTAGAGTTGCATATAGACTTCATGAGATGAGTTAATGAGCATGCCTTAGTTTGGAGTTGAAAGATTCCTCCTTGAATAAATGCTTTTTGAGAATAATTTGCATTTAGGCTCCATGAGTGCGTGTTGAGCATGTTTTAGCTAGGAGATGTTAGTTCCTCCTTGAAAATGAGTAGATATAGAATTTCATGCATTTTGGGTTGGTAGAAGTAGTTCCTACTCCTTTGTGTTACATTGAATGTGTTTAGCTTGGAATTGAAGTTTTCTTCCTTGGTTGTGTGCATTTAGATGTAGTGCATGCATGATGGGCTTCTAGTCTAGAGTTGTGACTTTAAGAAGTGTTTAGAATTATTATTTGAGGACAAATGATCCTAAGTGGGAGATATTGTTATACCCCGGAAACTAGTAACTTAGACTAGAGAGTTCTTGAGCTTTTTGTAAGGGTTTTAGAGTTTGATGTGAGGGATAGGATTGTAAAATGACTTCCCGAAGTTTTTTTATTTTATTTTATTTTATTTGAACGACCCTTGGGGGGGTCAGGGTCTTAGCAACACCTCCAGGCCTTAGCATAAATAAAATAGACAAAAAATACAAGGAGGGGGACATAAACCTTACCTCCGATCTTATGGTGGTTCATAGTAGTCCCTCCTACTAAGGAAGGTCCACTCTTCCCCATACTAGAAAGATGAAACCTAGTATCTATGCACCTAAAAGAGAGGACTCCTCTCGATACAAAGAAACTAAGAAACATAAATAAGGGAGACTCTCCCCTTACATAAGTAAGACAAGAATAAAACAAGGGAGACTCTCCCCTTACAAAAGTAAGACAAGAATACAAACCTAGAAAAATAAAATCTAGACATGAAATTCAAGGAGTAGATTCAAAATTAGGGAGGTCGCTTGATTCGTTTCAGTCTCTTTCTTCTGAAGGTTGGCATGTCAAGTTTTTCTAGAGTGAAACTTCCTTTTGCTAAAGTAGGAAGTTGTTCCTTGGTGTAGAACTGTTGGATGATATCTGAAGTATGGCTAAATTTGGATAGATGATCAGCTGTGTTGTTTGCCTCTCTGTAGGTGTGTGTGTATTTGAACTGCTCCAATTGCTGGACTAGGAGTTGTAGTTCTGTGATGTATTGCTGTAGATTCCAGGGGAGCTTGAGCTGTTTTGAAAGCCATTTAATGACCAGTTCAGAGTCGACTTCCAGATGTATTTTCTTATAGCCATGTTGGATGCACCAGAAGGTACCATGGCTAGCAGCTTGGAGCTCAGCTTGATTGTTGGTACCAGTTCCTAAAGGTATAGCAAATACATAAATCATCCTCCCCTGATAGTCTCTCAAGATTCCCCCTCCACCAATCTTTCCAGGATTATTGAGTGCACTACCATCCGTATTAAGTTTAAGCAAAGGTTGGTTAGGTTTATCCCATTTCACAATTCTAACCACAGTCTCCTGCCTGCATTTCTCCGTCATTCTGAATAATTCAGTCCAATCATTGGCCCATTGGATGTAAGGAAATGCTGTGTTGAGAAGATGAGTAGTATCTTTAAGAATTAAGAACTTTACTCGAGCTGTATTGGACTGTTTTGCAGCATACCTATTTTTCCATAAGTTCCAAATAATGATCAAAGGTAGTAACTGATTCAGCAAGTTCTGTACTTCACTTTTGTGTTCTTGTCTCCACCATCGCAGCAGCAGCATGTTAATAAGGATGTGATCATGTTGTATACCTGTAGCTGCAGAGAAAAAACTCCATATGTTGTTGGCAAAGTGGCCAGAAATAAAGATGTGGTCTATATTGTCTTCTCCAGTTCTGTAATAGCAGGAGCATTGAGCAGCTTCCTTTCCAAAACTGGTAAGTTTCTCATTAGTGGGAAGTTTGGTCCTCAAGGCTCTCCAAACTAGGAATGAAATCTTGAAGGGAAGGTGTCTATGCCAGATGCCTTTGTTGATGATGCTTTTGGTGCCTTTATGTCTAATAAGTTCCCAAGCTGATGAACAAGAAAACAGGCCATCAACGGTGAGTTTCCAAATTGCCTCATCAAGGATCTGTTCTTGGTACTGAATGGGGAAAGTCAAGATTTTTGGAATCAAAAGAGGGGGCACCCATTGTCTCACCATAGTCTCATTCCATTTCCCACCTACCAGAAATTGAGAGATTGTGGTGGTGTTGAGACTAGTAATATGAGTACAATATGAGGCAAGGGGACCTTCTCCAAACCAATCATCTCACCAAAAAGAACTATTACCCGAATTGATCTTCCATTTGATTTGAGCCTCAAAAATGCCTTTATTTTTCATCATAAAGTTCCAGACCAAGGATTATCCTGTATCAAGCTTTTTGGCCACAGGGTGAGCCCTTTGGCAGTATTTGGCCCTCAGAAACTGCCCCCATAAGGTTTGTTTACTTCTGAAAATCCACCATTGCTTGAGTTGAAGAGAGGTGCATATATCTTCAATTTTTCTTACTCCAATACCTCCTTCATCATAAGGTAGACTCAATTTATCCCAAGAATCCCAATGATATTTCCTTTTTTCCTTATCCCAGCCCCAAAAAATTTTAGCTATAGCTTTCTTCATATAACTTAAGGGTTGAACGACAAGGCACGACTCCCCAAGGACCAACCAAAGGGGTCTTTGAGGAGGACCCCAAAACAGTCCCTGAATCTGCATTTTTTTAGTAAGCTACAGATAGCACCTACGTCGTAGGTCCACCCACGCTTCGTAGATCTTGCTTCTGGGTCAAGGATTGAGTTAGCCTGCAACTTCTAGCCACAGTCCAGCACCTACGAGTGTGCAACATGATCCGTGAACCCACCTATGGTCCGTGGGTGGGGGTTTCGTAGGTGAGGGCAGATTTTTAAGTTTTAGTTTTTAAGTTAGGGGATAATTAGTAATTACTTAGGGGTTAATGGAGGTCGGTTAGTTAGTTATTAAACCACCTATATAAGCCTAATAGACCCCTAAAATAAGTCAATTAGTTCATTCTTCCAAGACCCCAAATTCTCTCTAAATAATGCTCTCTCTAGAAGTGAAGAAGAAGAGAACGAAGAGGGACAGATTTTCCTCCATTGTTTCAAGCTTGGTTAGGGCTTTGAAATTAGGTATGTTAGCTTAATCATCTATGGGTTCTTCCACCCATAGAACCCCCTAGGTTTTCCCCTAATTGTGAAGTCAAAACCCAACTCTAGCTAGGGTTTCTTCCTACATTGTGGGTAATGTTTAGGTATGATTTCAATCTAGTGGATAATACCTAATTATGAATGAATTAACATTGAATTATGATATTATGATGAATTTATGTGATTTCTATGTTAAACCCTAGTCTAATTGATGAATTTGATATTGTGTGGGTTTATGCCATGAAAGGTGAAATTGAAGAATTAGAATTGATCTTATAAAATCAATGTCATGTGTAGTAGTTGTTCAAGGTTAGGAACATGTAGACATAAATTGAACTAGACGTTATTGAATATGAAGGATCATAACTAGTAAAGTTGAATTTGAACCTTTATGATCAATAAGTGTTTCTCATTTACACACTTATGCATAAATGTACTAGGAGATTCATGGTTCTATCACATAGAATGATTATAGGTTGGCTTAATAACCTAAAATGAATCAAAGCTAGTTAGTCTATAATATCTTGAAGTTGTGACACATGTTCCCTTCATGTATAACTTGACTTGGTAAGACAAGACCAAGATTGATTGCTTAGGATTAAGGAATCATACTCTCCTAAGGATAGCTTAGGATTGAGGAATCATACTCTCCTAAGGGTAGTTTGACTTAGCATTGTAAGATACATGTCAAGGGTAGCTTGAGTTAGGGATAGTCATGGTAGCCTAGGATTGAGAATCTATACTCTCCTAAAGGTAGCTTGAACTAGCATAGTTAGGATGCCTTCATGTTAGCATGACTTGGTTTGGCCAAGACCATTTCATGGTAGCTTAGGATAGAGGACTTATACTCTCCTAAGGGTGGCTTGCATTAGCATCATAGTGTGCTTGTAAGGTAGCATGACTTAGTTGGACTAGGACTATTTCATTGTAGCTAGGATGGAACACTTGTACCCTTCCTAGAATAGCTTGGACTTGCATGGTAGTGTGCCTTCCAAGGTAGTTAGTTTAGCATAATATAGTTATGTTAGTAAGATGATAGCATGGTCTAACCTATTAGGGGGTTATTCCTTGGAAGCCTTGAATTGAGAAATAGAATCCATTCATGTGTTGTGACTTGCCTTGTACTAAATAGAGAAGTACCTTAAATGACTAAATAGTAAAGAGAAGTGGTACTTAGTGTGGATAGTAGTATGGAATGATATTCATACATTGCACAAGTATGACTTGAAGCTACTTATGAAGTGTTCTCTTATATAGTGTAGACTTAGTTTGGGTTGTTGCTATAGTTGTCTTCTATGATATGATTGACTTAATATAAGGTGATAGTTCCCTTGTCTATATGAAGTAAGCTAAGAATGAGACCAAATGAATGGTAAGTATGCATATGGTGACTTCAAGGTTATGCTTAGTGTGAACGGTAGTATGAGATGCCTTTCATGCATTGCACAAATGTGCTTTGAGGTTTCTTAGGAGTATATTGCTCTTATGGTAGAAAAGCATAAAGACTTGACCATGTATATAGACTATGTTCAAGATGACCAAAAAGGGATACTTAGCTTGGGTGGTATTATGGGATGATATTCATGCATTGCACAAGTATGCTTTGAGGTTACTTGAGAGTGGTTCTAATATGGTATAGATGACTAAGAGTTGAATAATGCTTATATCATGCTTATGTTGGAGACTTTGCTTATTATTATGATATTGTCTCTCATGCTTATAGTTTATGTTTCATGAAGTATTTCATATGATTATGGATTATGTCTTATGATGACTAACCCTTGTCTTATGCCCTTGTGATTATGCTAGCTAACATATTTAGTACATTTTGTACTAACGCATACTTTGCCTACATTCTAATCAAATGTAGGGTTTGGAGATTGGGTTCTACTCTTGGAGATAGGTTTCTAGAAGCTGCAAGGAGTCAAAGATTTTGCTGAGTCCTCATAGCTTCGAGGAAAACACCCACTATTTCCTTTATGTCTTTTATTTTCATGTTGAGACTATTGTATGGGTCGTGTCCTAAAAATTTTATTCTAAAGTTGTATTAGATGGTTTGAGACAAAGTGTAGTAAAGACTTCCGCTTGCTTTTATGAAAATGACTTCGATTATATGGATAAAGTTTTTAAATTTTCCGTACTTTTCTATTATCTTATGTTATGATATGCTAAGGGATTGTATGAGACCCCTTCGGGGTCAAGTACGCCATGTTACATCTAGGGGTACCCCTGGGTCGTAACAAGTAGACATCACTGGCCGACTGAGCAAGAAAAGTAAAAACAATATGAAATACTAGAATAAAACACAAATAGAGGTCAAAAAGTGAAATTTAAATGAGATGCAAATGTGTGTACTAAGAACAAAAATAAAATAAGTACAACTAACTAAACCTAGCTGGCCCCCATAAACCTAGAAGGTACACTCGCACGCAAGATAAGTAAAAACTTGAACGGACCCTCATAAGCCCGACGACACTACTAAGAGCAGAACCCGATGAGTCCAAAGCCAGAGAAAGTGTAGCCCGGACCTCGAACCGCTTATAGCCTCCCAAGTAACCAATAAGAGTCGCCCATAGACAAGGAGTGCATAACCTAGACCTTTAACCACATATAGCCTCCAAAAGGGCCAATAAGCTCATCCAATCCAGGGAATGCATAGCCCGGACCTTGAATCGCAAATAGGCCTCCAAAGAAACCAATAAGGTCTAGCCGATATGTATCAACTTCGTAGAGGATAAAAGATCCCGAATCATGGACTGCGGCTATAGATCAAATGCCCGAACCTTGAATTTGTGACTATAATAACTGTTGAAGGACCCCATGTCAAATCATCATCATAGAATCACCGTGGAACGACGTCCACTCCTAGGTGATCAGTATATTAATCCAAGCCGAACCAACTCCAGTCCCAAGTAGCCAAGCAAAGCTCGATATCTCAACTGTAAAATTGTGGGGCCGCAAAAATAGAGAGAAATGGATAGAAGGTCATTAGAGCTGAGTTAACGCCTAACATGAGACTCATTCTATCAGACTCAAGTCTACTACACCAATCTACAGGAAGTTAAGTCGTCTGAAACAACGTCGGGACAAAACTAAGTACAAACAACTCCAAATAACGCAACTCTACAGCAAACACTAGTCTAAACATAGATTAAGACCTAACATGATCAAATCAATCAATAATAACAACAACCAAGGCATACCTCACGATAAGGATCATCACAAATCACAACCGACATGCTTCCAAATCCCAAAAAAAAACCGACAAAAGCCTAAAAGCACCAAGTGTTATTTCATCCCATGTCCTATTCAGCATAAAATCCTTAACACACAACTTTGCCAGTAACCCATCAGAACATATTGTAGGACTTGATGTAAGTGTCCCACCAGAAGTTGGAGTGTCTATATATATATATATATATATATAAATTTTATTATTATAAGAAGGCAAAATACATAAATTTCCCTTGGCGTGTTTGAAAATGTCGATCGGTTGCATATAGTAACTTTACAGACGTTTATTAAACACATATTCTTATAATCTTATTTGATATGAAATAAATAAAAATAATTCCTGGGCAAATGTTAATATGGCAAAAAGAAAATGAAGGCGTGTAAATATTTTTTTTTTATTATTGTTTGATCATATTCTCATATCAATAAGATGAATAACATATTTTAAAATGTTGGTTAAAATTTATATCGCTTGACTCTTAAAAAGAAATTTGTGACAAATATTTTGGACGAAGAAAATAGTGTGCAATCGAGTTTTCCGGACAAATTTAGGGGAACTAATGTATTTTGACCAAAAAAAATAAAATAGAAGATGACTTATACTGATAGAAGTTTGGCTGCAATGCCATATAATGGACTTAGAACAAAAAAAACACAATTCTGAAACCAAAAGAGCAACAACCTTAACATAATGGGAACATTTATACTTTATTTGGTCAATAACAACATGCTCTTCACACTCATTAAATGAAAGTACGATAATTTTTCTTTGTGGTAGAGGAAAACTTTGACCTAAACTCAAATGGAGTTTAAGTTCTATACATTATTGGTATAAATAATTTTTACATCATCAGGTCATTCAAAAAATATCTACAAATAAATCTTTGAAAATGTGAGGTTTGAAATCTCAAAAATAAGATATGTTACCTGCTATAACATGTAAGATAACCTGATAGTGTAAACTTATTTACACCTATCAATATATAGTATTACTTAAAACTCAATTGAATTAAAATACAATTCCATTTCTATTTTTGTTCTTCAAATTCTTAAAACCATACCATTTTGAACAATTTGATCTTGGAATGCCAATATCTCAATGGGAAATTCACAATTTTCCACAGAGGGATTTGTTGCTACAATTGTACCTAAACCATCAAAATCACATCTTTCTAATGATTGTTTGTATTTTTGGAAAAATGCATTAAAAGCATAAGAAATTCTAGATTTGAATTTGAGTCCATCACATGAAGCTCCTTTTTCCAGTCGTGTACAATCTGCAGTTTTGCATGCTAAATCATAATTCTTGTTCACCAAATACATGTTTGATGTGTCCCCATTGAACTTGCACCATCTATTTGGCATTTTCACAATGCCCTTAGCTTCTGTAGGATACTCGTCACGATCCTGTAATTAGAGATGATAAAGTTAGCTTACGAAAAATATGACTAGTTATTAATTTAGACTATATTGGTCAACTAACTCTTGAACATGGTTGGACAATGACCTATTTATTGATTGACGTCATTTTGAATTGCTCAAATTCGGTTAAAATTCATAAATAGTCACTTTTCAACACATGCAATTGAAAAATAGTTACTATTATTATGATACACTGTTTTTTTTTTAAATTACAAAATCGATCATTTGACACTCGTACCTGTAATGAGAAATCAATCTTGTACTTTGGATTTCCATCTGCCCTGTAAATGCCCCAATGCCTTTGAAATGTACCAAATATTGTACGAAATTCATTCTCATCTGACAAGCTATGAAGATATATGTCAAGAGGCCCTGGCCTAAGTGGTGTCCCTTTTTTTGATGATACATATTTTAATAACCCCTTATGAAATCTTTCTGCATTTTTAATATTTGCATGTGGATATCCATCGGTAGGCCATCCAATTTGACCAATCATAATTTTCATATCAGGATATCCTGCTTTCTTTAATGCCCACGCAAGAGAATCAATCATTAACTCCACTGCATTTGTGTATGTAATATTACCATCTACGATTTTGAACCCACTCTTATTATCCATGAACGCAAATTCCATGGTGTAATTCATTATCTCTTTAACAAAATGAATAGGGAACATGTAGAGAACAAAAGGGACTCCGGTTCGATTAAACTCTTCTAGGGATTCAAGCATAGGTTTTTTTATGTCATCGCGAAAGTCTGCCTCTGATGGAAATTTTGAGACCTTTAACACATCCATGCCATGGCCGGTCGTTGCTCTGACGTGCCCTAACTGCATATCATCAAGGGTTTCTCGTATGAGTTTTAACACGGGCACCACTTGATTGTTATTTGCCTCTTTTAAGAACGTATTCGAAAATGGTTCTGAACCAACGGTTACTTCTCTGAAAGAAATGAAATCACAAAGTATAATAACTAAAGAGACTTCAATACTACTAAAAAAACGTGAAAAAAATTGTCCAAATCGTACACAATCATAAATAAGGAATATATTCACAACCTCCGTAGTCTGTACCGGACTCTGATATCATGTCAGATTTTACCCTTGGGCCTAACTTACAAGGAGCCCAAGAATCCATTCATTTACTAGGGGTATTTCCACCCTAGCAATTGTACGAATTTTGGGGGGCCACATCAGATCCATCTCTGATACAATGTTTAATAAATTTTAGGATTAGCTAACTCAATTCTAAGAAGCTATATAAGAAGCTAGATAAGTTTCGGAATCGTATCTAGGTTCGATATGAGACTCTTTTTTTTTTCAACAATTCAAGTAAAAATAAAAAGAAAAAGTAAAAGAAGATGGTTACTTACACTATATTCACACCTTTGTTGATTGGATCCTTGATTCTATCATTCACCCATACATATGCAAGATCATTTCTATTTGCTTGCCACACAAATTGATTTCCCATAGTAACACTGAGGCTAATATTAGTTCCTGAAAATATCTCAATGATATCATATCCTGAAGTCATTAATCTCAATTGTGGAATCTTATTTTGTAAAAGCAAATCAACAACCATTGATGGAACCAATTGTTGTGTTTGTAGCCTGCCCCATGTTATGCCCACAAAGCTAGTCACTTGTGTTGCCATGATCAAAACCATGAAACACATTAGGCTCATTTTAACCCTCATCTTCATTTATTTTTTTTCGAAAAATAGAATTTTTTCGAGTCACCTCTATCGTTGCACCTGATTTTTTTTTTTCTTTTTTCACCGCGGTTTAGCAACTATAAAGGAAAAAAGAAATTACTTTTACCTTATTCGCATGTTCTTTTGATGGGATCTTCCAAATTATATTTGAAGATCCCAAATTCTTCAAATACAAGGATCATAGATAATTATAAATTTGTACAAATTCAAGAAAAAGAAAGTTGTTTCTCTCAATAATTTAAAGGTTAGTTTTTCATATAAAAAGTAAAAAAGAAAAAAGTTAACGTCCCTATGTCCGCTTATTACGGCTATGCATCTAAGGTTATAATAAATTAAATATATATATACACCAATCACAATTTATTTCAATTTTTAATTGTGTCCGAATCATTATGCAACTTCATTATAATTGCTTATGTATTATAAAATTCCTCATTAAGGTCCTCTTATATTTGGCTATGAGATTCACTTAAAGATACGACTCCTTTTTTTAGAGCTTGCTAATCTAAAAATCTGTCAGTTATTCTCTATGACTCATCCTCACTGAACTACCCTTCATAATAAGCATCGGATACGCCTCTGTTAACCCCTTAGGGACTCAGCATCTTCCCCGCGGTTTGCCTCACCACCATAGCCCAATTAACCTAGAGCATATATTGTCCGCTTTAGCCCAACATATCTTACTATGTCATCATTATTTCCAGTGACAATATCAAAATTTTTATTTAAAGGGTTCAAATATAAAGAAGTAAACACACAAAAAGACGAATGAAATTCAACATATACTATATATACAAAAATAATATATTAACCAGATAAACTCCCTCAACCCTACCTACCTCACCCGACATGTGCTATGTCTTATAAAGCTCTTCGCTAATTTTTTTCAACTCATTTTAATGTAACATATATCCATCTAAAAGGTAACATGAAAAATATTACAATTTACAATCGTATTAAAAAATTATCATCACTACAAGATGACAAAATTTATATTATTAAAAAGAGAGAAAATGGAAAAAAAAAAAATTGGAACCGTATTTCGGGGAATTTGAACCCGACGTGAATCGAACACGCAACCTTCTGATCTGGAGTCAGACGCGCTACCATTGCGCCACGGATCCGGTTAGTGACAAGAATATACAACACATGTTTTATATATTGTATTCTTTCGTTCTAAAATAAAAATAAAAACAGTTATTTTTAAAAATTCTAGAATTAATTAAATTAATTTTTTTTATTTTATCCTTAATGACAAGTTTTAATAATCTCACAAATGTTAAGACACATTTTAGAATCATAAGACATAAGTTTTTAAAATCTTTTAATCACATAAATTTAAAATATATTCCAGATCACGAGTTTTGAAAATACATTTTTCTTCTCTAAGCATCATATTTAGTAAAAACCACAGCATATGAGTTGAAACTATAATGTTTATATTTTCCCCCAAAAAACAACAACTTAGTTTATCTGTTGTTGATTACAATTTGGCTAGAGGAACATGAACTATAATAATAAAATAAACAAAATAATAGACTATTCTTACGATAAAAATCTGTAATATTCTCTTATTATAATTGAAAAAAATAATTATAATAAACTAAATGTTGAATTCTTCTTATGACTAAATAACTAATTATTCTAAAAATTAATAATAGCAGTCCATTTTATGGTATATATGTGAACTCATAAAACTATGCTAAATTAAGTATTTTATGTAAATATTTTATAAAATTAACAAGAAACTACGAGACTCGTCAATCTAGAATAGAGAGATTTCAAATATCAGGTTTCGAAGTAACAATTTACACCCTTGTAGGATTTAGCAATAAATTATTGCTAATTCTCTTTTTCATTATCCTTAATTATTTGTTGAATAAAACACTTGTGCACACAATCATAAGACAAACATGTTTTATTTATTATATCATCATCATCAGAAGCATACTCAACACGTTTAGTTGAAAAACATAAGAGTTTTACCAGACATGCAAACATAACAAATAAGTATAGGAATAGGCATCGGAGCAGATCTCCACTAAATTAAAAACACATTATTTTGCGTATGTGTAAGACGCATAAGTAATAACTAAGAACATGGTGGAGCTAGCTAGCTACTCCGATTTATTGTCCTTCAAAGGGATAATATGGTTCACTTGGAGTAGTGGCAATGGTTTTTGGAACCCACACTAGACTATATGATGGGTAAAAGTGACAGACAGATGATGTTCCTGGTAATATACCGAGCACTCGAAAGGATACATGTGATGGACTCTAATCAGAGGTATCCAAATGACAAGCAGCAATTGCTTCCATTTGCATCATTCCTTAATGAAACCTTGAATACCTTGCTTTTGCTAACTGTGTTATGACAGTAGTAAACGCTAGGCATGGTATGACACGCCACCATCTTCTGGATCATTCAAAATAGTATATAGTTTTGAAGACGATTATGGTTCATGTGAGTACTAGTTATGAGAGGTTCGATTTGGGTGTTTTCTCCCATAACGTGTTGCACAAAATCGCGCATTGCTTCAATAGATGTGGCACAATACTTTGTCTCTCCCTTTATTGGTGATTCTTCACACACTCTTAATGTTTCTTCCATGGATTTTACTTGTGGAGAGTCATTAGAGAATCGAAGAAGGTTTGTGAGTTCCTTCAATGAAAATAGAACTTTTTTCGGTAACATTTGTAGAGAAGAAGGAAAGGAGAGAGTTAATGTTTTCCCTAACTTTATATCATTCATAAGGAAGAAAATTCCTAAATGGGATGATGAATGCATATGTTCCTTCTGTTTTGGCTTTTCGCCTCCTTGTTTATATTTAAACAACATTTGCGGATGGATGTCTTCTACTCCGTCTTTATAATTAAATACGAAGTCAAGAATTCTGTTCCGGAGCTTGCTGACGGTTGTCTTCAGCTCCGTCTTTATAATTAAATACGAAGTCAGAATTTAAGAAAAAAAACTTTTAAAATTTTTAGTCTAAATAAGAGACTGTTTGGATTTTATTTTTTTTTGTTTTTACCCTCCCTTAGGAGTCCCCACCTCTTTTGCTCCCTTAGTGGCTTAAACTCGCAATATTCGGGTTGAAAGTGAGGGGTGCTTACCATCCGAGTTTGGATTGGCTTATGGCTTAAAAGCTAAAAATCATAAGTTAAAATTTATTTTTGTTATTTTGACTTAAAAAATAAGTGTTTATAAACATTTTTTTAAATTTTTACTTAAACAATACAAAACTGTTTAAAAGCTATCCTGACTTAAAAATACCTAAAATAAGTCGATTTCAATAGGCTCTAAGTCATATTTGTTTGTGTGGCTAAAATAGTCTCATTAAGGATCAAATTGGCATTTTAAAATTAAACTATTACTCCTTTCGTCCCATTTTATATGAGCTAGTTTGATTTGACACGAATTTTAAGATTTTTTTTTTTTAAAAAAAAAAAAAACGTGTCTAAAATAAGTGAGAGATATTAGTATAGCTATAAATCATTTCGTTAATGGTAAAACAAGTGTTTTAAAATTAAACTATTACTTAATATAGAAGTGTGTTATTCTTTCATAGACTGACTCAAAAAGAAAGTGAGTCATATAAATTGGAACATTGAGATTATTAAATATAGAAATGTAACCTTTTTTTAGTGGACTTAGACCATCTCTAAGGGCATCTCCAACCCAATCCTTTATTTTACTCTCCAAATATAGAGTTCTCTATTTTTTCAGACAATCAACTCCAACCTAATTTTCTATTTTACTCTCTAAAAAAGAATATTTTTCTCTCTCCTCAATATTATATTATTATTTCTATTTCATTCTTATTTCATAATATAAATCCTTTATTTCTTTTTTCTCAAATAATTACTTTATATAATTTTTAATGTGATATGAAATTATATTTTATTCTAAATTTTTAAATAACATAAATTGCAAGAAAATATAATATAATACATAAATTAGGGGACAAATTCAAATAAAAATGACATACAATTACATAAACACTCAATTTTCAAAATTATTACGTTGCTCCCATAAATGCTCTATTAATGCATTACGGAGTTTAATTGGTGTTGGAGCCTATACGGCATCTTGAATTGGTGCATTGAGATCACGTTCATCCTCAATTATCATGTTGTGCAGTATAATAGATGTAGTCATTATATCATGTAGCACTTCCTTTCTCCAAAAACGTGACGGTCCTGCAATAATTGCAAAACGTGATTGCAAAACTCCGAATGCACATTCAACATCTTTTCGGCACGATTCTTGTTTCATCGCGAAATATTTCTTCTTTTGGGAATGAGGATCACGAATAGTTTGAACAATTGTAGACCATTTAGGATATATACCATCGGCTAAGTAATAACCCATATCGTATTCTTTTCCTTGAATAACATAATGGGCGGGAGGCGCAATACCGCTAGCAAGATTGGAAAATAAATGTGATAACTCTAAAACATTAATATCGTTATTGGTGCAATGCAAACCAAAATAAGCATGCCATATCCAAAGGTCATAATCAGCAACAGCTTCAAGAATAATTGTTGGTGATCCACTACGATTGCGTATTGTCCAGCCAATGCCGTTGGACATTTTTTCCATTTTCAGTGCATGCAATCTAGACTACCTAGTCACAACCGCAATCACAACAACAATCGCAACAATTCTCGGAATCATATCCTAATTTTTTTTCTGAATAGTGCTAAATCTGAAAACGACCTACCGGATTACTAAATTATTGTTGTGATCAATTAATTATTATGTTATGTATTGTATTTTATCTTGTATTTAAATTATTATGTTATGGATTAAATTGTATTGTTATCTTGTATTTAAATTATTATGTTATGTATTGTATTGTTATCTTGTATTTAAATTATCATATCATGTATTCTATTTTTAAATTAAATTTTTTCATCTTGCCATTTTAATTTTGCGTGTTCTTTATAATGAAAATTAATCACGAAAATTAGAAAAAAAAATGAGTTGGAGTGCCCATTCTCTATTTTACTCTCCAAATATAGAGAATGGAGAGTAAAATAGAGGTGGGTTGGAGATGGTCTAACCCCACTTTATTTTACTCTCCATTCTCTATATTTGGAGAGTAAAATAGAGAATTGAGTCTCTGGGCATCTCCAACCCTACACTATATTTTACTCTCCAAATATAGAGTTCTCTATTTTTTCAGACAACTAACTCCAATCAAATTCTCTATTTTACTCTCTAAAAAAGAATCTTCTTCTCTCTCCTCAATATTATATTATTATTTCTATTTCATTTTTGTTTTCTTATTCCATAATATAATTTTTTTTTCAAATAATCATCCTATATAATTTCATGTAACGTAAAATTTAAATTTTTTGAAATTATTTATTTAATATTAAACTATGTTTTATTCTAAATTTCTAAAGATCAACTACGAATAATTGAAAAAAGAAATCAACAAGCACAACCGCAATCACAATCACAACTTCTCTAAATCATACACTAATTCCTTTTTCGAATATCGTTAAATCTAAAAATGACCTACCGGATTACTAAATTATTGTTGTGATTTTTAAAATTATTATGTTATGCATTGTATTGTTATCTTGTATTTAAATTATTATTTTATGTATTATATTTTTAGATTAAAATTTTAACTTATCATTTAAATTTTGTGCATTCTTCATAGTGAGAACTAATAATAACATCAAATCGTATCACAAAGTGACGAAAATTTAAAAAATATTAAAAATATTATTAATTTGAGATGAAAGTAGTATATATAAAATGTTAATTAATAGCCTTATATGAAAAAAATATGTTAATTACAAAATAGTAGAAATAATAATATAATATTCAAAAAGTGAAATAGAGAGCATGAATAGTAGCTATTCAACTCTCTATAATTGGAGAGTAGAGCGTAAAATAGAGAGTGGTTGGAGATGACATTCTCTATTTTACTCTCCAAATATAGAGAATGGATAGTAAAATAGAGTAGGGTTGGAGATGGTCTAACCCTCTAAAAAACTCTCTATTCTCTATTTATAGAGAGGTGAATAGTAGGTCTCCAAATTTGGAGAACTACTATTCATCCTCTCTATTTTACTTTTCATTAATTTAATATTATTTCTATTATTTGTAACTAACATATTATTTTTTTCATATAAGACTTTTAATTAAATTCCTAATATTCATAATTCCTTTTAAATGTAATATAACATTCAAAATTATATTATTTAATATATACTACTTTCATCCCGAATTAACAAGATTTCAAATATTTTTTTTCCAATTTTTATCTCTTTAAGAGATAATTTTATATTATTATTGATTTTCACTATAAAAAATGCACAAAATTTAAATGATAAGATGAAAATTTTAATTTAAAAATACAATACATTGCATAATAATTTAAATACAAGATAACAATACAATACATAACATAATATAATAATTCTAAAAATCACAACAATAATTTAGTAATTCGGTAGGTCATTTTCAAATTTAACAATATTCGGAAAAAAAATAGTGTATGATCTAGAGAATTGTTGTGCTTGTGATTGCGGTTGTGCTTGTTTATTTATTTCTTTCAATTATTGTAACGACCTATTCCCGTTGTTATAGAAAAGCCAACGGGGAAAATTTTTGGGCCAGAAAACTTTTTGGTAGTAACTTGAAAATTCCTAGCCTAGTCCAGATTTGGACGAAATCGGAATCAATGCGGTCTAGGGAAATCTGGTATTGAATGAGAGATCCAATTATGAGTTTGATCACACGAGTAGATAGATAAGACGTTAAGAAACTCATACGACTTTACGGAATTGAATTCGAACAAGTAGATCGAACTCCTGAATCTAATCTTAGCGTGAACGAGTAGTTTCTGAGTATCATGGGTTGAAGGTGTGTTGTGAAATGGGGGTTTGGAACTCAAATTACGACGTTTTGTCTCTGTGTAAGCCGCTAGGGCGGGATTAATCCCGGGGAGGGGGGTGTGGCGGGATGAGGGCCGCCATGTGGGTCAGTCACGACTTAAGTCAGAAATAAACCCCAAAAATGTTTTATTCTAGAATTTTCGTTCTTAAGAGCTAGGAGACGAACCAGGACAAGTTCTTGACAGTTTTCCACCTCTTCTAGCACTAGAGGTAAGGATTTTACTCCCCTAATCCGTTTTTCGATATGTAGAACTTAGAATCTTGATTATATATTGTTTGGGGAGGATTTTGAACTGAATTGGATGGTGGGAAAAAACTCTAATATTTGAACATTAGGATCATGAGTTGGGTCTTGGGTTTTAGGTTTGTCATAATCTGGGTAAATTAGACCGTAATTATTGATCCTCGTATTGAATTGATTGTTTGTAGACCTAGAACAAGCGGAAAGAATCCGGAAAAGGAAGAATCAAGTTTCTTTGGAGAATTCGAGCTTGTTTTCAAGGTAGGTGATGGTTTGATTTCATGTTTATGTGATATGTGTTGGTAATTGCTTCATTGTGATGCATGAATGTATATGAAAGTAGCATTGTTGATCAAACCTAATGCAAAATGAGTATGAATGGACGATTGTAAGCCATGAATCAACACTTGATTGTATGATTATGAGAATGTACATTGTGATTGTGATTGTGGTATGTTTAATGGATCAAGTGTCACGTTCCGACACACTAACTGGGATCGGATGTCACGTACCGACATGCATATTGGATCGGGTGTCACGTTCTGACACATTAACTTGGAACGGGTATCACGATCTGGCACACTAACAGTTTAGGTATGGTTCGCGTTTACTGGAATAGTCGTGTGATTATGAGAATGTACATTACTTTCTGTGGTTGTGTACTGATACTGCACTTGCTCTTTCTTGTTGAGTATAGGGCATCTTCAAGCGGTTACTAACATACCTCGTCTAGGAGATAAATGATCAAATCGAATTCAAGGGTGAGCCAATTCTTCCAGGCTACCATGAGTTCTTATAGTGACCCTTCTGGTCATTTCTGTGTCTTGCCTTCTATGTGTCATTTAGAGCGTTCCTGTAGCGACCCCAAGTCATTTATGGCTTGCTGGCACTGACTGTTTGGTCGCCTGGTCGTTCGTTTGGATTTTGTGTAGTTTTTCGTGTTTTGGAGACTTTGAAGCTTGAGTAGTTGACTTTAGTCAAAACGTTAGGTAAACGATCTCAGAATGGAATTCTGACGATCCCATCAGCTTTAGAATGGCCAAATTAGACTAGTAGCATGGTTGGCACGAGTATCGAGGCCTTCAGTGCGAGTTTGGACCATTAAGCGTTTTAGCCTTTGAAATTTGGCCTAGGGTTGACTTTGGTCAACATTCTTGGTAAACACACTCGGATGAAAATTCCATTAGCGCGATTAGCCCTGAAATGTCGAGTTTGGTCTAGAACGACCTTCCGTTCGACTCCCGAGGCCTCCGGACTCATTCCGAGCCCCTCGGTGGATTTTGGCTAAAAATGACCTTTGGGAGTGGGACCCACTTTTTATCGAGATGACCTCGTATGGAGATTTTGACTGTGTCATTGAGTCCAGAATATCAATTTTGGTATGTTTGCATATCTCATTTGAGTGCACGGGGTTCCGAATAGTGGCGGAGCCAGGATTTTCGCCAAGGGTGTTCATACTTTAGGACAAGTAAAAAAATAAACCTTGCTAGTCAGATTATAAAGATTGGCTTTAAAATAGTCATACCTCAATATCAAATTAACCAACTATCCAAAATGAAAATTCTTAAAACGAAAACTTACAAAATATCAATGGATAAACTAAGGAAGATGAAGTAGGACAAATATATTGACGGATAGTTTCATACACACCAAAATATGTAAATTGTAAAGTGGTAACTATAATTGCACTCGACGACACTTTTTCTTAATTTAAAGAAGGTAACTTTTGTACTTTTTCTTAAGAGAAAAATCGAACAAATATTAAATAAATGAAATGTTCAAGCCTAGGATCGAACCCAGGCTGAGTTTTGCCTTTTCTAAGAGAACAAACTGAATAATGAAAAAATTTAAAGAAAACGCCAACACTTGGGCTCGAACCCGGAACGCTGAGGCATCTTTGCACAACCTTAACCGCTGGGCTATCAACCTTTATTGTGTCAAGGTTGTTCAACAGTTAGTATATATCCAAAAAACTCGATATTTAGTATATATACCCGTAAAAATTTTCCGACGAAGGTTGTTCATCTGACCACCCTCGCTATGTCATAGCTCCGCCCCTAGTTCCGAACTAGTTCGGAGCTCCCCGTCAGAGTTTTAAAGTTTCCAAAATATGCTGAAAATTTGGTGTATTAGTTCAGAAAATTCAGCAGTTGTTCTAAACTTTAAAAGGGCTTAACTCTCTCATTTCAAGTCCAAATTCAGTGATTCAAAGGTTCATCTTGTGGGGTTTTTTGCAAGGAACACGTTGGTGAGCTTGGAAACTGATTTGGGGTCCCCGTTTGAGGTAAATTTCGTAAAATACCTGCTGTCATAACCCCTTTTTGTGATCTTGATTTTGGAATTTTTGAGACTTGTTTTCTCAACCATTTTAGGTCTGATTTCAGTGATTCTTGGGCTATCTTGAGTGGTTTTTCGAGGAGAACATCGTGGTGTTGTCGGAATTCACTGTAGACCTCCCGTTTCTGGTAAATTTACAAATTCAGCTGCTGTCCCATTTCTAGTTCTTGAGAAAATTTGGGTTTTGGTTGCATGTTGATATTGTGTTGTTCCCGAGCCCCGAATTGTGTTCCATTTTGGGACATGAGCTTGGGGAACTGATTAGGACCTACTTTTGGGGTTAATTTCGGAATATCTAGTGCGGGTCCCACTTTCCCCGTTTTGACCCCGAAATTGGTCCGTCTCCGTTTCTTGCGATTTTAGTGTCTAAATGACCATAATAACGTTGCGACTCTATTTTTGATAGCGTGATAGCGTTTCGAGGCCGTTCGAAAGGGAAGAGCTCCGGAGGAGTGATTTTGGAGCTCGTGTGATCGGCCTACAGGTAGGCTACGACTTCCCTCTCTTAGATGAAGCTCGAGAGTGTGAATTCATGTTGATTAGTTGGGATTTGGGTTGGTAGTTATTGAATCATGCATAGGTGTTTAGAAATCATGTTTTCGGCCTACTTCATGCTTTGTGTTATTAATTGACCATCTTTGCTATGTGGAGTACTTGTATGCTTGATTACTGTTTATTTGAAGCATGTTGAGCCTTAGTTTAGGTTTAACTAGGGCTTGCCTTAGAAATGCATGATTCGAAATCGATAGGCCTTAGTTTTGCCCCGACATCGCTTGATTGGCTTAGATCCCTGTAGACTGATGTAGTAGACTTGAGTCTGATAGTTTGGGCCTTAGCTAGGCGATACGCTTGCTCCGACGATAGTTATCCTTATTTCCCCGATGTTACGGCTTCACGAGTTACGCCGGCGACACTAGTTCTGCTTTGCGATTTGAATTTGATTTTCGATTCGATTCCAAGGACTTACATTGATTGGCTAAGTGTGGACGGCGTTCCACAGACATTTATGAGCATGGATCGATTGAGACTCTTTCAGTAGTTACATTGGCACCTATATAGAGCATCCGGTTTAAGGTCCGGCCTCTATCGCCCAGATACTTATATAGAGCATCCGGTTTAAGGTCTGACCTCTATCACCCATATAGAGCATCCGGTTTAAGGTCTGGCCTCAGATACTTGATAATTGTGATTGGTTACTTTGGTACTTTTGGTGAGCATCCGGTTAGAGGTCCGACCTCAGTTACTTGATATTTGTGATTGGTTACTTAGGTACTTCTGGTGAGCATCCGGTTAGAGGTCTGGCCTCAGTTATTTGATACTTGTGATTGGTTACTTGGGTACTTTTGGTGAGCATCCGGTTAGAGGTCCGGCCTCAGTTACTTGATACTTGTGATTGGTTACTAGGGTACTTATGGTGAGCATCTGGTTCGAGGTCCAACCTCCGTACTGTCAAATTTTACTAATTTGGGTTGAGGTTCTGGTTCGATGTTCTCCGTTATTGGGTTCTCATATGCAATTCTCTTTAGTTATAGTTATTATGTGTACTCGTCGGGCTTATGGGGGTCCGTTCGGGTTTTAATTAAACTTGCGCACGAGTGTACCTTCTGGGCTTATAGGGGTCCAGTTAGGTGTAGTTAGCTTATAGATTACTTTAATTAGTTCTTTCTACACTCATGTGCATTCCATTGTTACTTAGATTTTCGTTATTGACCTCTATTTGTTTTATTCCTTCTTTTCATATTGCTTTTACTTTTCAAGTTCAGTCGGCCTATGATGCTTACTGGGTACTTGCTTTTTTGGTACTCATGATACACTCTACATCTGTTTCGTGATGCAGGTACAAGCATCAGTAGCCAGCGTTGATCTAATTTGAAGTAGTCTGATCCGGAGACGGGGGTGAGCACACGACGTTTTGTACTATTTCAGTCTTCATCTGTATATATAGACTTGTCTTTTACCTTTCGAGACAATCTAGTCTTTGTGGTCCACTTTTGGGACTTGTACTCGTTTTGTTAGTAGCTCTGTACTAGTGACTTCCAGATTCTGGGAGGGATCTTTATTTGTATTTATGTTTTGGTTTGCTTCTGCCTGTTTATATTGTTATTTTAAATTTTGCCTACTCTTGTTTAGTTTCTGCCCTCAGACCCATTACTTGTTGTTCCGGGGTACGGGTTGGCTTACCTACTGGTGGGTTATAGTAGGTGCCATCATGACTCGAGGAATCGGATCGTGACAGTTCTCCTTTTGTTCGGTCCTTCTTACTCGGACTTAGATTAGTACTTTAGATGTTCGGTTGTTTAGCTTTCGGGGTTGTACCATTTTCCTTTATACTTATGGTTTGTTAGAGTTTTGGTACAGTGACTCTCAGGTTTTAGGGAATATTTTTGCAATGTTTTGATAGTCGTTGTTAGACTTTTAGATTTTATGGGAACTCTACTTTATTTCTACATTTAAGCCTACTTCTGTATCTTTAAATGCATAGTTTTTGATTAAGTTGCTTAGTTGAGTTGTAGTATCAGTTCTCCCACCGGAGGGTTAATATGGTGTCAATCACGACGGTCTGGGTCGTGACAATTATTCGTAGTTGTTCTTAAAATTTTTAGAATAAAATATAATTTTATATCAAATAAAGAATTTGAAAAGTAATAATTTTATATTACATTAAAATTATATAGAGTGATTATTTTGAAAAAAAGAAAGAACGGATTTATATTATGAAATAAGAAAATGAAATAGAAATAGAAATAATAATATAATATTGAGGAGAAAGAAAAAAATTATTTTTAGAGAATAAAATAGAGAATTTGATTGAAGTTGATTGTCTGAAAAAATAAATAACACTATATTTAGAGAGTAAAATAGAGAATTAGATTGAAATTAAATGTCTGAAAAAATAAAAAATTATATATTTGAAGGGTAAAATAGAGTATAAAATTGAAGATGCGATAAAAATTTTACCTTAACCATGTGGACTGTGGTGTTGTACTATCATAGTTTGTACAAATAATTGAGAAGCATTATTGTACTCTCATAGCAAAAGGCATCAACTAGTTACCACGTTTAACTCGTTTAAATGGAAAAGGGTAAATAGTTGTCTAAATATAATTTCATCGATTTAGTTTGGTAAAAAGTTGTCTAAATATACTTCATTAAATCACATAATAATGGAAATTGCATTAGTTTGGTGTATACACCCGGTGTGGGTAAGTTTTTTCTCTTGTGCATTGACTAGCGCTCAACATTGAATTAACTCAATTTTACGTGGCTATAAATAATCTCATTAAGGATAAAATTGACATTTTAAAATTAAACTATTACTCCCGTCGTCCCATTTTATATTGGTTAGTTTGACTTGACACGAAATTTAAGAAATAAACTTTTAAACCTTGTGGTCTAAAATAAGAAATAAATATTTATGTAATTATAAATTATTTCATTAATAATAAAATATGATTTTAAAGTTAAATTATTAAAAATATATCATTTTCTTTAAATGAACTCAAAACACAATTAGTCATATAAATTAGAACGAGAAAATAGTAGACTGATAAAGATTTTACTGTAACCATGTGGAATGTGGTGTTGTACTATCACTATCTACAGAAATAATTGAGAAGCATTATTGTACTCTCGTAGCAAAAGGTATCCACTAGTTACCACTTTTAACTAGTTTAAATAGAAAAGGGTAAAAAGTTTTTTTCATTGTCGCAAAAGGTCTAAATATAATTTCATCGATTTATTTTGTTAAAAATACGGATGAGTTGAGATGGCAGTGGAGCGGTGCTGGGTGGATTGAGCTTAATCCATAAAATTATTAATTCGTTCGGCTTCATTCTGCAGAACAATTTTTTTTCATTTTCAACCCGCCCCATCCCGCCTTGCATAATTTTTTAAACATTTTCTTTTTTAAATGAATTTTGATACAAAAAATGAAATTTATTTTCTCATTAAGTTGTATTAATTTAAAAGATAATTACTTAAATTTTTTATTTCATAGAGGTCAATTGTGAAGCATGTAATAAACCATATTGGTTTTGATTGAATCATTTTCATTTACTATCTGAAATATTTTAGTAACTTTAAAGAAATTATCTTATTAAATAATGTTCTATCATTTTTATACGATGTAAAAAGTTAAAATTATATTTAAATCCACATAAAATCACATAGACCCGCAATCCTCCCCGCCCAACATTAATTTTTAGAAAACTCACCTCAATTTCCTCCGCCCCGCATTAATTTTTAAAAGATTCACTTCAACTTGTCCCGCATCCCATCCACCCCGCACAGACTTAAAACTCCTCCGCCTTGCATAGCCTTAAACCCACTCCACGCAACATTCACCTTGCCTATTGCCATCCCTACGGGATCAGGTTGTATTTTTTGTTTACTTGTCCATTGACTAGCGCTCAACATTGAATTAAGAAAATATTTTAATTTCACATGGTATTTTATTATTGGTCCAATTTTAAACTCTGACTTATTAAATAAATTTATCCACCCACTTTTCTAACTTATCTTACCCAAATACTATTCACACCGAAACATAAAAATCATTATGTTGTCAGACTCATATAAAAATCTTACCCAAGTAACTTATTAAATGTGTTACTTGTGCAACCTCTTGTTTTGAACATAATTTTTTTCATAACAATTGTAATCTTCAAGTAACTAAAACTTGCGATAGTAAACTTTGCTTAAGTTATGCAGAGTTCAATACCAAAAATCGAGTAATACTGAAGTATTAATTTAAAGTAAAACTTGTTACCCTATAAATCTGAGATGACTATAAATCCAAGGTCAAATCCGAATGAAAATATCATTAACTGTCTGTCCAAGAATTGATGGACAAAGGCGTACATAAAAGTAATAAGCCGCTGGTCCATCTCTATTCATGTATATACAATGACTATAAAGTAGATATTGGTAGGGGAATAGGTAACCTAGTACAACACAAAATTATCAAGAATTGTTAGTATTATAGTCAATTTTCGTGGTCCGAAAATCATCAATTTTGTTCCAAGATATTTGTTAGGATCGAAAAATAATTAGGTGTCATGAGGAAGCTAGTAAAGTAAACCTCGAAAGACCATAAGTAAAAAGACAAATGAAAAATATATCAAAAGACACAAAGATTTAACGTGGTTCGATCAATCGAACTACATCCACCAAGGAGATGAGCAATTTACTATATAAACATGAGAGTACAAAATATAGAGAGAAACAACCTTACCCAAATCACTCGAAATATAAAAAGGTTCACACAAGTGATAACGTATCACTTGTGTGCCACAATTCTCCCTCCAAACCAAAAGTCTCAAAGCCTCTAAAACTACGTTGTGAATGCTACTAAGTTAGAAGGAATCGAACCTCTATTTATAGAATTTTAAACATTTTCCTACAAAAATATGACTAGCCAAATATGAAGATTTTATGTTTTACTTTTAGAAAAAAGAAAATCCAATTATGCTAAGAAATTTCTTGAAATTTCCTCCTCTGCAAAGTAAGTTCATGTTGTTTTGAATATGAATTGTATTGTCAAAAGTCTGATTTTACCCAATTCTGAGTTTTTGCTTTATGATCCATCTTAGTTTTTTTTTTCCAGTAATTTATAATTGTGCATTTACTTAAATTATGTATATTAGTCATCGCAAGCATATGTTTGTATATATTTGTTCTTCTGTGAATTTTTTTGATATATATCGTGTTTGCAGCATCAAGTATTAAGTTTTCTTTTGGGTTATTTACTAGTATTCTTAAAAAACATATTTAGTGGCAATAGATATTTTTTTAACAGTCATAAGAATATTTAGTAACAATTGAACTAAAGTCATTATATTCAAAGTTATTAATTTTTTTTGTGACATTTATATAAAGTAGTGTTAATTATAAATACAAATTTATTACTACCGCTAAATAATTTTCATAAAATCCTGTAATTGTAGTGCATAAAGAAAGATTACGTAATTTTATTTTTTTTTGGTTTTCCATCTGGTGTCCGATACCCAAATTGGAGCCCAACTAAATCCGGATTCGTGCCGGGAAGTCCCACATTGGGGAGTAAAGCGCTCCCTAACAAAGGCAATTCTATACCCAAGGGGGCTCGAATCCAAGACCTCTTGGTTAAGGATGAAAGAGTACTTACCACTTTACCACAACCCTTGTTGGTGATTATGTAATATTTTACTTTCTCTTGATATTAAAATCCTCATGTGTTGCAGTTGTAGACTTGTAGTGGGAGTAGGGTTATTTTATTTGTTGGTTGGAACTTTATTAATGCATTGCCCATGTGAAATGATTATTTACTTTATTTGTTGGCACTCTAATAGTGATTTTTCACCAAACATTAAACCCTACTTCCATTTTTCACATTCCTTATTCTCACATCACTACCACAAGTCCACAACTATACATGAATCTAAACACTGAAAACCATATTTTTAAGCATTGATAACATTATTTTTCAAATAAGTTTTATTTCTATATCAGACTAACAATTTTTTTTTATTTTGGGTGGGGGAGGGGGGGGGGGTGGGGTGGTGGTGGTTTATATATCATTTCTCAGCTTGACGTTTTAAGACTTGATAGGATATACTTTTCTTTGTTTAAATTTATTTTTCTTAATTTGAAATGCGCTAGTCATACTAGCTAATGTTTAGGATGAATTTGGATATAGTTTTTTTGTTTTTGAAATAAATATTTATATATTTAGAAACTATATAAAATGTACTATACGCTATCATAGTTTTTTTTTTTTTATTCAATTTCCCAGTAGAGCCTGGGTGTTGTATTAATCCCAAAATTCAGCACCAAACATTTACAAGGAGGTGGATAGTCTTATCTTTGCCTCCAAAATCATAGCTGCAAAATAAACCTGAACCTAAACTTAAGTTCCAAAAAATAACAACTAGCAGCTAGTTATTTACAAGGATTTTAGTTACCAAAAAGTAAGTTTCTTGTGCTTGAATCTTAGCGAAGGCATTTGTGCTTGATCCATTTTATAAGGGCCTCTCGCTGTTTGGGATAAATCTTCCAAGGTAAAGAAATTGTGGTCTTGATGGTGGATGCTCCATTTGACCAATGCTCCATTTGGCCAATGTATCTGCAACTTGATTAGCCTCTTGATAGTTAACGATTTAAATATGTAGAAAGTATTTAAAAAATTTATGATAAAAAGTATTTTTTAATTGTCTAAATAGTAATTAAGACAAACAATTTGAACTGGATGAAGTATATGAATTTGACTTAGATTAGACATACATGAACTTGTTTTGTTTCTAATAACAATTTGAAAGATGGATATTTTAATTTCAAATGACAATAAAATATGTTAGAAATAGTATAGTCAACCAAAGTTTATTTTTTCACCTAGAATAAATAGGAGATTTTAATTAATTTATTTTTTTACCAAAAAAAAATACAATTAAAAAAAAGGCATCTTCATGTCTTTATTGATCAAGTGGCCCACTGGAATATGTATAATCATGTGCACGCCATCTTATTTTATTTTTATAAATGCTAACCACATGGTTCTCTACTGTATTTTATTTTATTTTATTTTAAAAAAAAGTATTTAAATTTTATAAACCAAACATCTAATATAAAGCTCAATTGAGCCTTGTGCAAAAAATACCTAAAAGAAAAAAAATGGCTGAAGATATGAAGAATGAAATTCAAGATCTGTTGACTAAACCTATTACTCCAAGTGAAGAACCTACTAAAGGTATGTAACAATAGAAATCTATATATTTTGTATCTATAAATGTTATAAGCACTATGATGTTTCTTGATTTTCATGATTCATATCACCGCAGATCGATGGATGTTGTTGAATGAATGAAATTTTTATATTCTAATAAATCAGAGATCTTGTCATGTTTTGAACCTCAAAATTAAATAATTTTGCAAAAATAGCATCAAATTGTGACTTTTCAACCTGTTTTTAAAAAATAGTCATTGTCTTAAAATTTCAAATTCTACGAGTAAAATCTCATGATAACTAGAGTTTCACTTGTAGAAATTGAAATTTCAGAACTTTTATTTGGCTATATATTAAATTACAACAATTGAAAAGTGGTTATTAATAGTGACTTTTGGGGAAAAAAAAAATCCTTTGTAGGTAACTCTTAATCCTTAAATGGACCCTCCAAGACACAAATTTGTACTAATCATACAATTTTGACCCTCCCCTAACCAATTTTTCTTTTCGTTTTTTTTATTGCAAAAATAGCATCGACTAGCCACTTTTCGACCTTATTTTTGAGAAATAGCTCTTGACTTAGAGTTTAAATTTCCACAAATAAAATTTATGATAATATCCTGAATTTCACATGTCAAATTTGAAACTCCAAAATTTTGGCCAAAAACAAAAATTCGCATAACTCATTTTTCTTAAATTAACCCTCTAAGATACAAATTTGAACTCTAATCAAACCAGTAAATTCTAAATATCAGATAATTTTTTAAAAAAAAAATTCAAAATAATGTGAAAATAAATATATGTTGTCATTTTTTGCCAGAATCATCAGAAAAAGAACAAGGACAAGGGCTAGTAGTTACAAATGATGAACAAGATGAAGCAAAAGAAGTAGAAGATGAGAAGTTGGTGCATGTAGTTGAAAGAGCAAAACAGCCAACACCTCCTGGCAAACGACCTGGCCCTACTATTGGTTGAAATAATATAATTATAAATACAACTTTCGAAAATTCTAGCCGCCTCTGTCCTTACAGTTAAGTGGCTGAATTTTCTTACTTATACAATAAGATGCTTACTTAGTATTGAAATCGAGTTGGCAGAAAGTACTATTGTTGTTCATGTCTTGGTTCCTTTTTAATTTTCTTTGTGTGTTATCTTATTTTCACTTTTAGTTTACTTTATCAATATGATGTGGAAAAATGTGTAATAATGCAACTTGTGTGTTGGCTTAGATCGAAAGGAAGGGCCCGACTTTGCTTTTCGGTCAGTTTTAAAGGTCGGTTTGGATGAGCGTGGTGTGATTATTTGACAGATTTAAAATTTAAAATTTTATGTTTGTTGTATGTATATTTATTCTGTTTCATATTATTCGATAATAATACTAAATTAAAATTTAAAAATTACTTGTCCATTTTAGAAAATTGAGACAAATTTAACATTTTCTTTCAATATTATTCTTATCATTAATTAACTTCATAAGTACAACAATCCTCTAATGAATACTTTCTCAGAGGAATTAAGTACTGTTAAATCAATATTGGTCAAATAAAATAAAGGGTAAAGAGTCAAATATGACCCTAAACTATTCGAAAAGGTCAAGATATACCCTTCGTTTAAAGTTTGACTCACTCGTACCTTCGCCGTCCAACTTTTCGTCTAGATATGCCCTTCTGGGCGTTAGTTGGCCTGCTGGATATGTCCAGCTCATTTTCCATTTCTTTAAATGCCACATGGAATTGTCATGTCATTTTGACTTTACCACATGACATTTATATGAAAATGAAAAGGGATTAATTATGTCCCTAAAAAATTCGAAACCATAAACAGCTAATCCGACCCATAAATCAACCCCCCTTTTAAATAAACTACCCGACCGATTTTCAACAATTTTGTTTAAAGTTTTATTTTTTTCGGTAAATCCCGAAAATGAGTAATTGATTAATAAAAAATAGGAAAAATATGAAAAACCTATAAAATTAACGCCAAAAATTCACAAATAAATATTGTAACCTTAAATTCAACAATTTCAACAATTTTTTAAAATTTTTATTTTTTTCGGTAAATCCAGAAAATGAGTAATTGATTAATAAAAAATATGAAAAAAATTTAAATTAAAGCCAAAAAATCACAAATAAATATAGTAACCTTAAATTAAAAAATTTCAACAATTTTTTTTTATTTTTATTTTTTTCGGCAAATCTCGAAAATGAGTAATTTATTAATAAAAAATAGGAAATATATGAAAAAAAATATAAAATTTACGCCAAAAATTCACAAATAAATAGAGTAACCTTAAATTCAACAATTTCAACAATTTTTTTTAATTTTTATTTTTTTCGGTAAATTAAGAAAATGAGTAATTGATTAATAAAAAATAGGAAAAATATGAAAAAAATATAAAATTAAAAAAATAAATTGTTTATTAATCAATTACTCATTTCGGAATTTACCGAATTTTTTTTGTTGAAATTGTTGAATTTAAGGTTACAATATTTATTTGTGAATTTTTGGCGTTAATTTTATATTTTTTTTCATATTTTTTATTAATAAATTACTCATTTTCGGGATTTGCCGAAAAAAATTGTTGAAATTTTTGAATTTAAGGTTACTATATTTATTTGTGATTTTTTGGCGTTAATTTTATATTGATCATGTGTAAATAATAGTTTTACAAAATCATAATTATTTTCAATTAACAATTAATGATAGACCTTTTTCTCAAACATAAATAGCATAGATGAGTCAAACTTTTAATAAATGACATAAATAAACATTTTCTCAAAGCTAAATTCGATAACATATATAAGTTTTTTCTTTTAAAATATAATCTAGTTGAAAACGATACATGTGCGTTCATTCATAAATCATTATTTTACAACGTTCACATGATTCATTTCTATCTTTCCAATGTGCAAGTTGGAAAATGAAGATACCTTTTTATATTTTTAATTGTATTTTATTCATGTGAAAATATATATTTTTGACTACCAATTGATACAATTTTGACTAATTTATGTCACTCTATATCACTATATATATGTACGTGTATTATATAATTAAAATAACGGAAAAGGGTCAAAAATATCCATGTACTATTCGAAAAAGTTTAAAAATACCCCTCATCCACTTATTGGGTTAAAAACACCCCTCAGTCAACCATTTTGGTCCACTATTACCCTTTAAACTAACAGCCTTATATTTTTTAATTATTATTATTATTAATTATTACGTGGCGTCTTTTTATTGGTTAAAGTAATTCCAACCCACTAAACTTTCTCTTACCCATCCGACCTGACCCATATTGACATCCCTGACCCAAACCCAATTAAAAAGATCCATCATAAATAAATAAAAATGAACCTACTCCTCTCCCTAAACCTAATATCCTACTTTTCTTCATTTCCTTCTTATTAACCAATTTCAAGATCAATTTCACCTAAAATGACTTAGATTTTCAGTGCAATACTTTGTTGAAGTTGAGGGATTCAAGTTGGAACATTGATTTTTGAAGTCTTCTCTCTTCTAAGTAAGTCGTTTTTTCATTTTCATGGCTTAGGGTTTCTAAAATTTTCATGTAGTGTTACTCTCGAATATTTTGAATGTTTTTACGTCTTTCTTTACTTAGTTATTGACTTTTAGTGGTCCCTTTTCAATTGTTATTATCTGAACTTTGATTTTTAATATTTCTTTATATTGTGTTTAGTTATTGATATGGTGTATTCTCTTTCTCTTTTGCAATAGTTTATTCAAAAAAATGTTTTGTTTATTTATCTATAGTTTGTTGTGGACCCTTTCTCTTATTCTTGTCTGTATTTTAGGGTAATAAATATTAACTTTTTTAACCTATTCTTTGAATGATGCTGATGGGTCCCTTTTTTCTTGTTTTTTTCAAGTACACTTTTTGAAGAATGATTGAGAAGATCGATTTGGTGTTTAACTATGGAGGCAAGTGGGTGTTGAAACCTGAAGTGATGTATCTTAGAAAGTTGAATCACATTATGCAAGATTTTGATGCAGATTTACTATCTTACATAGATATTTGCGCAGAGTATACTGAAAAGTTAGGTTGCAGTAAGGTGAAGCAGGTACTAGTAAATGGGTCTTCTGGTAGATACTTTCTGATTGAGAATAATGCATGCATTATAGCACTACAATCTTTATTGTGTACCGAGGTCAGTGAGCTTCAACTATATGTTGTGGATGAGAATGAATTATTTGTTCCATCTCCTAGCATTATATCATTGCAACCCTTATTGTCTAACCAGGTCAGTGAGCTTCAATTATATGCTATAGATGAAGGTGAACTACATGTCTCTACTCCTAACATCATTGATTAAAATGAGCATCATAATATTGCGGTAGATGTTGGAACAGATTGTGATTCATCTAATGAGGAGAAAAATATTGGACTTAACTCTAGTGATCGTGACAGTGAAGAATTAGAACTCTTTAAAAAGGAAAGAACTCAAGATGTTAATGAAAAGCTTGACAAGTTTTTACACTTAGAAAAAGGCATGAGTTTTAAAAATTTGTTTGAAGCTAAAAAGATCATGGGATTCTATGCAGTTGCTAATAAGGTTGGTCTTAGAGTAAAACAATCGGACACTACTAGACTTAGATATGTATGTGATACTAGATGCCCTTTTGTGTGCTTGTTATCTAAGGATAATAAAGATCAAGGATTTAAAATCAAGACTTTGGAGACAAAACAAAAATGTGATCCAGCATTTCATAATAGAAGAGCTACTCTCGATGTTTTAGCACATTATTTTAAGAACAAAGTCCAAAATGATCCCAAGTACAAGATCAAAAAAATGAGGGTGGACGTGGATCAGAAATTTAAACTGAATATTAGTTGTTCTAAGATGAAGAGAGTTAAGAAACTTGTCTTAGAGGAATTTGAGGGTAGCTTAATTGATGATTTCAATAGGTTAGAGTCTTATGCTCAAGAATTGAGGGATAGTAATCCTGGTACAGATGTGGTTATAAACATATCAAAAAATGCTTTGACAGAAGGAAAAAAGAGATTTTTGAGAATGTATGTGTGTTTTCAAGCTTTGAAAAGTGGTTGGAAAGCAGGATTGAGGCCTCTAATAGGTTTGGATGGCATATTTTTTAAAGGAAAATGTAAGGGAATTTTACTGGTTTCTATGGCACAAGATTCAGCAAAACACTTTTATCCACTTGCTTGGGCCGTGGTGGATAAAGAAACAAATAGAACTTGGAAGTGGTTTATGGAGCTATTGAGATCTTCTTTAGAGTTGAGGGAGGGTGAAGGAGTTACATTTATATCAGACATGCAAAAGGTTATAGATTCTCAACTTAATTTACATTTGTGTTGTAAGTTTTTTTTAATTACTAATCTTATCTTATTTACTTAACTGTTTGGATATTATAGGGGTTGATTGGTGTTGTTGATGATGTACTACCTGAATCACATCACAGATGGTGTGCTAGACATATAGAAGCTAACTAGAGTAAGAACTGGAGGGGTGTACTAATGAAAAAATTAATGTGGTGGTGTGCTTGGAGCACTTATGGAGAAGAGTTCAATGACCAATTGACAATTTTAGGGACTGTTTCTGAAATGGCTGCCAAAGAACTAATAGGCTATCCACCCCAAAAATGGTGTAGAGCTTATTTTGACACCAAATGCAAGAATCAAATGGTTGACAACAACTTTATAGAATCATTCAATAAATGGATTTTAGAGGCAAGACACGAACCAATTATCAAGATGTTGGAAGAGATAAGAGTCAAGGTATTTAACTATTACTTTGTCTT
>JAJOOR010008613.1:0-28108 GCA_036250505.1 Solanum acaule | reverse complement strand
TTCATGGTGGTGAGTTCTTCCATGTCAATATGATAAAAGCTCACTCTAAGCTACGCTGTTATGCATTTTCTTCTAGAATATAAGAAGCGGCAGCATCATAACCTTCTATATTCTTATGGCTGTGATGCAAATACTCATCATTCAACAATGAAGAATTACCATGTTTCTCAGAGGAAAGAGTTCCTGTTAACAGATGCCAATAACATTTCAGCGACAAAAATCACATAATTTTAAGAGATCCAAATTTTGATTGATTCATCAATAGTCCACAGAAAGCCAGCATTAAAAGTGGAACAGATAACTTGTCAGAGTTGGAGAAGTCATTTCGTACAAATAGTTACCTCTGTTTAACAAGGTTTAACGAAGCAAATTATAGGTTCGGAAACCATGAGCAGGTCATTTGCCTACTCAAATTAGCGACAACCCAAAAATAAAGAGACAGCGCATGTTAATACGATCATTCTCGTTCATACTTCTTCTGAGTGTAAACGATAACAGCCCACAGATAGAGAGATACAGCCTGTGAAGTGCATGCTGCTTTATACACTTCATTTAGATAGTTGTGTATTTTCCTTGTACAAGTTGGACAAAACGCACTCTGCCTAAACCATGTTCAATATACCGTAGGCGTTAAACATGGTCTTTTTGTAGAAAACACTGGTTATAGATGTGATTTTGACTATTCTTATACATAATTTCTGGTTGTATTAGTTTAATAAGTTTTTTGGACTTTCAATGATGTTGAAGACGAAAGAAAATAAAAGATTGTTCTCTTTAACAAATTAAGCTTTTAGAAGATGGTCACACAACAGAATTTGTTACCGAAGCAGGCCGAGATCTGGAGTTCAAGTCTCACTACCACCCTTACGTTAAAAAGATTTCATGCATTTGACACATGAAAACAAAAATCTGGACCACATGTGAAAGGTGTATTAAAGTCATACATGAGTAAATAAAAGTGTGCTCTCTCTAATAGTGAAAGCTTTCAATGAGGTGGTCATCTAATTGAATAACTGAGTTTTTGAAAACTTATCATACTTATCCTTTGATATCGACACGGCTGTTTGCTAGACTTTAACTTCAGATAATGTCTCAGAGTCTCAGACGTTATCTCTGGCCCTTTTTTCCAAGGATCCACCTGACAGGCTTCCTTCTAAATTTAAAAAGGCTTTTACAGTTGCTTCAATCAAGTCAAGCTACGGTGTAACTAGCAAGAACTTGTGAATATAATGCAATGGAATAAATGCAGGACATTCTCTAGCAAGAACTTGTGAACATAATGCATTGGAATTTGGAATAGATGCAGGACAAAGAGAATTAATTTTATGGGATGGAGCTGTTAATAAGCTGGTTTTCAGTTCACAATCTCTTAGCACGTCCACCAATTCTGAAGGTCCAGATCCCAAGAAGATTGTTGTCAACCTCTTGATCAAGTCAAAAACAGTTTAGATAAATAACGTAGCACGCAGGCTTGAATTATTGTGACTAGGTAACAAACCTAACACCAGAAGTCAAATAACTGAAACCAACTAGAATCAAAAGGAACTTACGACAGCTGAGAAAGAAACAGAAAGAGAACCAATAAGTATGCAGAAAGCTGCACCATACTTGCTGTCTACAAAAGTGGCCATCAAAAACCATGAGAGAGCTCCAAAAAGTCCTGATAGTACCAAATATGACCTTCTCCGGTATCCAAGGAGTGGGAAGGAATCGCTATAAAAGCAAAACCAATGTCATGAAAAATTAATTACTAGAAATAATTAGTTAGATGAATAAGGATGAAATGCGAACTGAATCTAACCTAATGAATCCATATAACGGCTTGGCAAGCAATGGCAATGATGAGAAACCAGATATCACAGCTGTCTAGTTAGCCACAAATAATGTGTCAGTCATTGTACTCAAATCCAAAGAAGAAGTGCCACTGAAAGAAAATAAATTTGACACCGTGTCAAACAGTTTCCATTTTAAAATGCTATTTATCAACTGAAGTCAGAACTGCTGAGGCAAAGATTGGTAAATTGGAAATATCACACTCAAAATCTTTACAGAAAACGATGAATCAATTTCTGAAAATGATATGTCTAGTGTCATGGTTTCAGGCCGTAGATGAGGATGAATAAATGCCCACAGGTTGATTCATACTGTCCAATCAACTCTATTTACTGATCTGAGAAAAAATAGATAAGAAAATGTTGAATGACCATAAGTATAGTATACCATTGGTAAAAGCACCTCATACACATAACACTTGTAAAGAAGGAGAGGATAGCGTGGAGATTTTCATTTAAATAAACTTGTAGTTCAAGCAACTGACTCTTAAGGTATCTTTAGATTCAGAATCCATGTAAATGTTAAGGACAAAATAATTAGTTTTCCAACTCAAATGAGCACTTTCAGATAAAATACAAGCTTGTGGAAGTTCAACCAACAATGTAAAGAAGTGTTCCCCGAGAAGATGGCATACCTCTGCAGGGTCTAGGTGTAGGTCATCTTTCAAATAAAAGCTAACAGCAAGATCTGAAAGGCCTAAGACACCTTGAACAAAATATACCATAGCAACTGCAATGTTATCGGGGGTTAGTTCCACCCCGAAGCATCTGCCTGAGCTAATAGAATTTTTGTCCTTGTGAGAGCCAGTTTTATTAGATGAACTAGAATCTTCGATGCTAGTGGTTGTCAGGAGATCACCATTTCCTGCAGATTGATCAGATAGGGAAATGTCATAAATAATTGAACCTATGTCAACTTCTGTGAACATGAATGACCCCTTATCCACTTTCATGCCAATATACTGATATGTGTGCATCCTAGTGGAAAATTCCTGTCATAGGAATGTGGTATAGCCAATATCAAGAAACTTTTAACCAGAATGTCTAGGTTAGGCAAGGAAAAATCTGCTAAAATTACACTGAAAACCACATATATCACTTGAATATTCTAGATCCTTCTTTTAAATGTCTTAGTTATTAATTAAGTTGGTGATGAATTCTTAACAGATTCAATCAAACTTGAAATCGTAACAATGAACAGGCATCTACTTGAAAATTGGAATTTGTAACCGTAATACAATAACTTTACTTTTCTATTTCAGCATCTACCTACTGTAAGAATAACTTAGTAGAATTAACCACATATGCGGTAACTTACGATTGATAGAATCAAGCAACGGTTCGGCATCGTTGTCTTGTTGGACTGGGTTTTCCGGCACTGCAACGGTGACTGACATTTTGGTGTCAGGTAGAGATGACGATCGAATGCCGTTTCCAGCGAGGATTGGAGAGAGGAAGAAGAAGGCCAAAATTGTTGGTAAGATGGAGAATGCTAAACGTAGCCATTATAAAACTAATTTTTCCGTTCGTAGGTCGTAGTTCCCTCTGGTTTATGGAATATTCAAATGACTGGTAATGTGAATGCAGCACAAGTTGACCTGACAGAAATTACAAAAATTGACTTAAATGTTTGGGGAAGATAATCACATGCCCTCATCAAAATCAGAATCAATTAACATCATCATTTGGGAGTTTCTTCGGATATTCAAGAGGGTAACTCCGTAATTTTTCCTTCTCCCTTCCTTCTTTCTTTGCCGCGTGTTTTTCACAGCCATCAAGGGGCGGAGCCACCTTCTACTACCCTTCCATGAAAAATTATATTATTTATACATAATTAAAATAATTTTTCATGTATATATAGTAGACGTCAAATCTGTTTCGGCTATTTTGTGTGTCTATTTCTATCAATTTTGAACCCCTTAATGAAAATTATGATTCCGTCACTCAAAAACAAGCCAGGTGTTGCATCTTTGTTCTTCCACATTTATTATTCTTCAAAATTCCGCGTGCCATGGAAAACATATGCATAAACAGTATTCTCCATTTTCAATGGATGTTTTTGTTTGCACGAACTTATTACATGCCTAGCAAAAGTTGGTTATATATTCAAACAATAGGCACTCGCACGGAGCACGCATATCCTATCTAGTAGAAATATAAATAGAAAATGGATGGAGCCATCAATTGGATTGTTAAAAGATATTTTCTTTCTGATCAAAAAATAAAATTATATATATATTCATAATACATAAATATCTAATATTTATGTCATCCAATTTTAAATGTGCACAAGTAGATATTTAAATTTTATATAAAATTAAACAGACACAATACGTCTACTTATACACACTCATAGTTGGAGACTTGGAGGTGCACACTCATGGTTAAATGACACATATACAACTGAAACTGAAGTCAAGTTAAATAATATATTTATGTATTAGGTCTTCTTTCTTTTTTTAATTCACATGTCTTGCGTGCCACCCAAGTATTGAATAATCATAAGGCCCCCCAAAATTGACCCCTTCTCTCACACTTATCAATCATAAATTTCCCTCTTGCAAAGTCTCCTCCCCCAAATTTTGATATCTTTAATTTTGTTCTTACTAAGAAAATGGATGAAACAAGCAGCAAATCAGAAGGAAAAGAAATCGATGACGAATTCACTGAAATAACTCTGCGGCCAATTGAACTGTCAGATGTGGATGATTTCATGGAATGGGCAACAGATGAAAAAGTCAGCCAATTTTGCACTTGGGATACTTACACTTCCAAAGACCAAGCTCTAGATTACATCAACAATAATGCAATTCTCCATCCATGGTTGCGAGTTATCTGCATTAAAAACAGAGCAATTGGGGCAATTTCTGTGACACCAAATTCTGGTTGTTTGCATAGTTGTAGAGCAGAGCTTGGTTATGTATTGGCTTACAAGTATTGGGGTAAAGGGATTGTCACAAAGGCAGTGAAAATTGCTGTATCAAATATATTTGAAGAATGGCCAAATCTTGAGAGGATTGAGGCTTTTGTGGATGTAGTCAATAAAGGATCACAAAGAGTGTTGGAAAAAGCTGGATTCTTGAAAGAAGGTGTTCTAAGAAAGTTCAGGAATATAAAGGGCAGTTCACGAGTATTGGTCATATTTAGCTTTCTATCTACAGATGCTCTTCAAGACCATTGAGTGTTCTGTTTCAACGATGGTTACATATTGTTTCATAATGTATCGTATTAATATGATATTGTATTATTTTGTATTCTAATCAAAAGAAAAAATGCATGGATTCTCATTCAAACTTGTCTCAAAACCTTCACTTTTAAATAATAAAGGTGTGTATTAAGTGGATAATTTAAGCGTGTAACTGATTTTTCAAAATAAATTTATGCATTTACTCAAACAATATGTGAGTGTACTTTGTCCTCATATAACATGGAGTATTTACCTTAGACTTCATTTGATATGCCTTGAACTACTTCATTGTATCTTAATATTAATTGTTCTTGAAGATTATAAATACTTAAATTATAAAATGATAGCATATAAATAGAGTAAATATTCAATAAAAATAAATTATATCTTAATATATAAATGAAAACAATATAATCAAAATCCTTCTGAAGTAATACAAGTTTTATTAAGAAGGTGTTGACAAAAATAGGGCAAGCCATTTGAAGAGATTGTCTAACCATATTGAGGCTCCCTCGTAACAACTAGCAAGCTCAATCCCCAAGAGTATCAATATGGTTGCAAATTCAATCATACCAATATTTGGATATTTAATAAATGTACTTCCTCTGAAAATTAATCATATTTCTATAAAATAGTGTGACTAAGTGACAAATAAGATGCTTCTTTAGCAGAGAATCTTATCAGTTTGAACATGTGATATGAAATCATAATATAAAATTAAATTAAATATAAAATTTAAGTTTTGTTTGAACATGTAATTTAGATTTCTTAAATTATATTTTTTCCTTAATTATGAAAACTATCAAAATTTTCTCAATTTTTACACAATCTTACCAAATGATCAAATCATAGTTCATAAATAAGATATTAGATTATCAAAAGGCGATGCATTGATAAATCACATATTCATATTCCTTTTATAAATAAATATTTGTAATTATAAACTTTCAAATACAAATAATTTTATAAAGATCCATTACTCAATAATTATAACACCTCAAACTTTCAGGCTAAGATTTGAATTGTTCTACCTATGTAGCTAGATTCAAATCCGATGAATTTGGATTGTATCTAGGTGTAAAGGTCAAGTCTTAACTGTGGGAAGTGGGTTGGATGTGAATTAATGTTTTTAGCACAAAATCGAGTTGAAAGTTTTCCTACCGCTAAAGTTTTTCATATGAGTTCATACATGGGTCAACTTCAAACAAGTATATACTAGAATATGAAAAGTTACATGACTCATAACCTATCAAATTATGATATTTAAGTATAGTTTAGAGCAATAAACCGCTCGGCAATCCGATATTTGTGTAAGAAGTTATACCTATTTAATTGGACATCACCTTGCTATGCGTCCGGTTGCGCGATAGCGCATCGAAGACAATGCTACTGCCTTGTTGCGCGCTCGACTGTGTGCCCAGACGTCAGTTGCACACATGGAAAACATTATAAAGGCATTCCCAAGGTCGTGGTTCACCCCCAAGTTTGAAAAATTATATTAGAAAGAGAAACACTCAAGGTTCATCCATCATCCAAGATAAGATTTGACCATAAAATATTGATGATTTTTTATCTTAATACACATTTATTTATACGTCTTACTCATGGATTTCATAGATTTTCAAGAAAAAATTGTAAGAACTCACTCCTAGGATTCAAAACTTAATTTTCAATAAGATCCACCATTTTATCAAAGAGATTGCACTTTCTTTTACATTAAGGTAAGGACATACTCGTAATTTGTAGTGGTTCTAACATATAATTATGAATCCTAAGAAAGAATCTATGATCAAAACTTAGGGCTTCTAAGATAACTTATCTCAAAGTTCAAATATGGATTTTTGGTATTCTTTCCAATACTAGAGTTTCGATTGAAACAATTCAAATAAGGTTATTTTCTACATGTGAAAACACTTTGTTCATTTCCACGAATTACATCTTCGTGTTTTTGAATGTCTTCCATGTATTAGTTAGGATTAAAACAAAAATTTCATATCTTGAATTTTCTTGATTCTTTATGAAATTACATGAAAGTACTTAATTTTTACGATATTTTTAATTCCATGGATTCTATTATGTTCACCAATATTTATTACGAAAATGTGAAAAGTATGATTTATCTTTAAAAAGTGAGTTTGATGATTCCTCTTAAGGAAATTACTTATAATATGCCTTTTCTAACTCTAAACGTTATTTTTGATGATTTTCTATATAAAAAAAAGTATTAATACTAGAGTATAATTTTTCCTCAAAGGTTAAGTGCTATTATTTATGATATGATTTTTATGATAAATAAGTCATATGAGCTCTACAATACGATTTATGAGTTTTCAAGACAAACATGTTTTCATGGACGTTTTATCAAAATATGATATATGAGCTTAAAGTTATTTTATATTTTTAAGTAATGATTAGCTACGAAAATGTGTAAGTTTAGATAGCGAATGTCCAAAATTACCTTTGTTAGTGTAGGTTAAGATTTGTATTGTTGGTTAGGGCAACTCCTCTGTGTGGCTCTGACAAAGACTTATTATGGATCCACAAGACATACATGCCTTCCGTCCGATAAATTGTGAGGTGGTTTAGTTAATAGGATCGAGATCAAACTCCATATGCTTTCATGATAGTTATGTCAGATTAACCTAAACAATATGATAAATAATGAAAAACCCATTCTTGCAATTTACTTTGCGATTCTGTTAATTTTCATTCAGTCATGTCCTTCTATGTTATACTTATAATTATGTTGGTTGTTTTTATTACTCTTTAATATGCATGATCATATTTTATTGATATTTTACATACGGTATTGTTTCAAATGTATTCACACCCTTTTACTAGGGACATTACATTTATTTATTTATTTATTAATGAAGACTCAGGTATATAAACACGCAATCGTGCAATTTGTTAGATTTTACGTCTCTTCTTGTGGTGAATAGGACTGCTTATCAGATAGATCGAGCTGATAATTTTATTTAATGGTTTGATCTATCGGTTATCGGTGATTAAATATACTAATTCATTAATCAATTGATAAGATATTTGTTGATTTGATAACAAATTAACAATTATTGTACGGTTATTAAACGGTGTATCAAATTAACAATCAAACTTGAGACTTGCGTAATTGAGTAGCCCTAATTTCAAAAGAGAGCAAAATCGAATAAGGCGAGTCTAAAATTTACATTACTATTAGGATTTAATAGTTATAATAGTAATATAATAATACGTAAATACAACATAAAATTAAATGTGCTTTGAGTTTTCAATTTAGGATTAACAATATATAATTATATATAATATAACAACAACATATTGAGTAAAATTCCATAAGTGAAAGTATATAATTATATATTATGACAAAATATTAAATGAGGCAAAGCCTTTAGGGTTAATGCTTATATATCTAGGGTAAAAATGTAAGTATGATAACTCTTAATACGTTAACGTTCTACCCAATAAGAAAATTGAGTAATTCACCTCCGCAACAATAAGTCGTTCCAGTCACTATCCATTTTTCGATAAACCAATAAACTAATTTTACGATTGACTTATCAGTTACGATTTGATTCTATATTTTTAGTATCTCACCTTGTTTAAAGCTTGTTTGACATTACTACTAAAAAATACTTATTTTTAGAAATATTTTTTTAAAATAATTTTGTGCTTTTAAAAAAAAAAGTAATTTGTGTTTGATTTTGATAAGCAAATTATATTTGAATAATTTTTAATATCAAAATTAAGAAAAATTTATTTTTTCGGCACAAAAACTCCTTCGGGCTCCAAAGGGAATGCCAACTTGTTCCATACAACTCTCTATGAACTACTAGTCCAACATACTCTAATCCTCATAATTTCAGTGACAATTCTCAATCCCTAATCGATCTTCCATGGATCCCCTCACACTCCTCCGTGAGTACACCATCCGCAACGAGCTCCACAAGATTGTCCGCATCGGCGACGACTACCGTTTCGGCAATGACTATACTTTCCCTTGCACAATCGAAACCGCTTATCGCTCCAAACATGTTCAAGCTAATCGGTACACACTCGAAACCCTAATCAACTTCATCACCAATCACCACCTCAAGCACACTGAATACATTCAGCAATCTCGTTCCCTTCGTATTCCGGCGGTTACCCTACCTGACCGTAAACCCCTTCTCGATTATCTAACCGGAAAGACTGCATCTTCAGATTCTATCGAATTCCTCAAATTCCCTCAGTCGAATGATACTTCAGTTCCTGTTTCTGTTTCAGCTGGTGTTACAGGCAATGAGGAGAATGTGTTGGGTGATGTTAGGGTTTTGGAAAATCAAAACCCTATTGAGTTGATTAAAGCTGCTGAGAAGCCTTTGAAGGATAGAGAAGCGATTTTGTTTTGTAAGAACCGGGATTTCTATAGTGTTTTTACGGCTGCGTTGCGTAGAGATGAGGAGCGGCACCGGGCCGAATCGTTGCAGAGAAAAGATGGGTTGGTTGCAAAGAATCGGATAGATAGGGGGTATGGAGGTGGTGATGAAATAGGATATGATGGAGGGCCCAAGGCGAAAATGCATTTGAAGGGGAGTAAGATAGGGGAGGGTGTTCCCATTATTTTGGTTCCCAGTGCGTTTTCGACTTTGATCACCATCTATAATGTGAAGGACTTTTTGGAGGATGGGGTGTTTATACCAACTGATGTGAAACTGAAGCAGATGAAGGGGTCAAAACCGGATTGTATAACAGTACAAAAGAAGTTTAGTAGGGATAGGGTAGTTACAGCATATGAGGTTAGAGATAAGCCTTCTGCCTTGAAACCGGAAGATTGGGACCGTGTGGTGGCAGTTTTTGTGTTGGGGAAAGACTGGCAGTTCAAAGATTGGCCTTTTAAGGATCATGTTGAGACCTTTAACAGGGGTGAGTTCTGAATGCTTATGTGCAGCTGGATTTTGTCATATTGTTTGTCAAATGATGATAGCCTCTTGTAATACTAGTTCCTAAAAGGATTGGAGTAATCTTGTTTGTTCTTCACTAGAAAAAGTAGTGATCTTTTGGTTCAATTTTCACTTGGAATCTGAAATTAGATTTGCTCACTTTTGCTGCAGTTGTAGGATTTTTCTTGCGTTTTGAGGATGATAGTGTGGAGTCAGCGAAGACTGTGAAGCAATGGAATGTCAAGATTATCTCGGTTAGCACAATAACGATTGTGGATTTAGCTCTCATCTTTAATATCTGTAAAACTGACAATTTTTGTGCAGATGACGACAATTTGCTTTTAATTCTGTATGATTATTATGTCTTATCAATTCTATTTTGCAAATGGGATCTGCAGATAAGTAAGAACAAACGCCACCAGGACAGAGCTGCAGCACTTGAGGTGTGGGAGAAACTTGAAGAATTTATGCGGTCTCGGTCTCATTGATTCATGCTGAGTCTCTAGGTAGACAACTTGCTATAAGTTGTATTTCCCTTTGTGACCGTCTTTTCGGTTGTAACAATGATTAACCTGATTTCTCATACTTGAGAAACTCTTTTTTCTTAATCAAGTAAATATCTTCTCTAAATAGCATCTAAAGGATGCAATAATTTTCAAACTTGATTAGCTACGTGCTTAGCATTTTTCCTCCTAAATTTTGCTGTTTATTCGGCTGGTTGATGGTGTCATTGAGGAGGTGTTTGGCTGTAGAATGTGATGAAACTCTTTTGTAGTTATACTGATTTTTGGATAGCTGACCGTGTTCTATTAGTAATTTAAAGTTTTCTGAAACTTGGTACTTGGTAGTTGGTCTCGCAATCATTTCCATTTAGTAGGAATAACTTTCTGATTTTTGGTGATCCAACTTAACCTTGTGTCCCGTGCTGAACCCAGTCAGGTCCAAAGATACCTTCGGCCTTGTCACCTGGACTGATTCTCATCTCCTTGTTAACGGAGATAGATACAGGAGTTACTTTTTTAAATGGAGTAGTATGGATATAGATAATTCACCCGTACTAGTTTGGAGACTTAGAAGTTGTAGTAGTTTTCGGCATGTATAAGAGTTGTGTCATGGGAACGTCTTTTTGATTTTTTGGTACTACACGTCCAACATCTTTAATGAATTAGAGTTTGTTTAAAGATTTATTTATCTTGGACACCACTGACAGGGAGTGTGCTGCCAATGAGGCCTTAGCCTAGTTTTTTTTGTTAAAAGTCATGAGAATAACACATTTTATGTTCAAATTTGTAGAAATCCATGTGTGTTTATATATAATTTTTTTTTTTTTGTAACTGGATGTTGACTTTCTATCGCTTGAATTTGACTAGGTTCATGTAGGTTCCACCCGTTGTTGGTATGAGTAGTGCTGTTGTTGTTCTGAGGGTAAAATGTGATGGCGGTGTTATTCTCTTCTTTAATTATATCACCTCTCAGGCATAAATTGGAGGTTCTGCTGCAAACTGCTGCAAGTTGACAGAATCTCTTCAATATTATGTTTGTTATCTTGTGAATTGCTTCTTCTTTTAAGCTGAGAGGTAATGATTTGCCAGACTATTCAAATTGAATGATTTGGCAAAGTAGGATTTGAGAATTGGGCCCACAATTCTCAACATCTGTTAAATATGTCATTTGCAGGGCAATAAGAAACTTGCTTTTCATCTTCTTTTTTTATTTGAAAAGTTTTTGGGCAGGAAACATAGACACATTTGTAAACCGGAATGTAATCCCCGTTGTTGGTTAATATTTAGTAAATGCACAAAGAAGGATTAGAGAGTCCCTTACATAGAGAATGGGTCAGAGCCATGGTTACAAGGGATAAAGGAAGCATGAAATTTGATTTTCCCTTTTCATTTCTCCCTCCATTTCCGAAAGAGATTGATAATGTATTTGGGACATCTTTTCACCTTTGTTCACCCTTTTACCTAGAGTTGAAGTCCTGTGCTTCATAGAAGTGTGTGCTTCACACTATGATGCACAGAGGAGTTCGGATTTTGAGTTTTTGGGTTTTGAAAAAGATTATTGGGTTCTTGATAAATTTTCTATAAATATTACATGAATTTTTCAACACAAATACATTGGTCTAAGCCAAACTTATCGGGTTTGTTGAACCTGCAAAAGGAACCGTCAGCTTAGCCCTGACGATGCGTAAAGTGATCCCGATACAAAGCGGTCAGTTCTTTCAATCTCAACTTTGAGGAGTTGGATTAATGTCGTTTGTGTATAAGATACTCAAATTCATTACTTTAGTTGCAGTTTGGTCATTATAGTGCTAAATTCATATTTTTTTGTATTTTTTTTTTGGAGAAAGAATATGTTAAGTATTTTTTAATGTTGTGAATTGTGCGTTGCACTTGTTCAAGCCTTGTAGGTGTTGGCACTATTTTGTGCTTTTCACTTTAGAAAGTGCTGCTTTTACCTTTGTTAGTCAAGCTCAAGCCTAACAAAAATGCTTCCATAGTGTCATGTTGGTGCTAGTTCCAGTGTCAAGGAGTGTGGGTAGTGTTAAAATGGCATAGTTTATTCTGTAGTAGGAGTGTGGTACACAGCCTTACATAGGAAGGTAGAGAGGTCGAATATTAGGGTAGAAGGGTAGTAGGCAACTGAGTGTTGTAGTACTTTTATGTGGGAGAGGTAGGGTTAGTCTTATTCTTCACCTTTTTTAGTAGTATTCTATCTTATTCTTGAATATTTGCTTTTGCTGGTTGCTTCTTTGCTTTGTTCATCTTGCTATTTTGTTGTTGTTGATTTTCTTTTCAATCTTGCTTTGGTTACACTTCTTTTGAGTCGAGGGTCTACCAGAAATAACCTCTCTCCCCCACAATGATCTTTGTGGTGAGGTATGTGTACATTGTACCCACTCCTGACCCCACTTGTTAGATTACTCTGGGTATCTTCTTGTTGTTTGAGATTGGTACGTGATTTTTTGCGACTTTTTCCTATATTCAAGAATGATGCTGAGTTAGCTGTAGCATAGTTATTTTTTTGTACAACAATTTCATAGTCAAGTCAAGTATATTTTGTAACACTTGCACGTTTCAAGTAACATGATATGTTGCTCTGTGTTGCACCAGGTTCTACAATATCTTACAAAACTGGACAGCCAAGAGACGCGACAAAATCCCAAAGTACCTTGATAAACTTGTCAATGTCATCAATAGATAGAAATACAGTCTCCTTAGATGAATATCGTCCTTTTATGGGTTCTACAAGGTTTTCTGTTGTGCAATACCTCTTGTTTAGAGCTTGTGAATTCTATGTACATCCTTTCTTGTAGGCCAACTAATTTAATTTGTTACGTATCTTCTTTGGACGTAGCTCATTTTTATTTTATTTTAATTTGTGTGTGTTTGCAAATCGTTTTCTTGAAAGCAGGGTTCAAACAGCTAATAGCTACACTTTCTGTTATAATTCTAATTTACAACATGAATGTCAATGCTGCCAATTACAGCCCCACTTGCCCCCTCCCGGAAGGATGAGCATTACATAAATTGGGACGGAAGACTATGTATTACCAATAGTGATTGACGAAATACAATACAATGGCCAATCAGCCTTGGTGGAAAACTGACTGCTGAAATGAGCAAATATTTGAAAAGTAATAGTCCATTTTCTGGACACAGCAAATTAGCTAAGCAAAATATAGTAGATACAATGCACTGAAAAGTCTACGGTAGGTAGACAAAGTTAGGTGATGTTGATTATTGAAGCATAAGAAGCAATAAAGAGAAAGAACAAGGAAAAAGGAGCAGACACATTGGTTGAAGTTGCATCATTGGAACCTCCTTGTGATGCAGATCCACGTCCTGTCACAGTTGAAGACATAATATACTAAATCACTTTCTGTTAACAAGCTTTGTGTGGAGATTTTAGAGTGAATATTACCGTTGCAGCGGCTAGCAGGTGGAGTCTGAGCTTTGCAAGCGGTAGTGAGGGCCGATGCCTGAGTCTGGTTAATGTTGAGTCCCAGGTCGGAGTCACCCCCATTGAGAACCTGGCACAAGCACTCTGGCTTTTTATCAACCACCGTGCTAAGCTGCATGCAGCAACCTAAGAGTTGTGGCGAGGAGCTGTCCGCATAGTAGTTCAGGCAAGGTGACAAGCTGACCAACACGTTTGTGCAGTCATTGCTTTCTTGAGCAATTACTCCAGCCCAGATCACCGTGAACACAATCAAGGCAAGACTCATTTCGTACCTTTGGTCAGCCATCCTTTTGTAAAAATCAATCCCAGTGAAATGAGGAGAAAGAAAAAGAGATTCTGATAGTAAAAGTTTGATCACATACTAATAATCTTGTTGGACGACTGCTGGTTTATATTTGGAAAAAGGATGTGGAAGACTAGAAAACAAATTAGGCAAATTATATGACAGATTAACATTGATAAGGATTTGGCATTTGTTTACATATATTGGAATTAGGTAGGAATTGGTACAGTGGCACCAGTTGATGTGATTTGTTTGGTGGTAAGTCGTATGTCGTAACAGAGGATTCTGTTCAAGATGAAGACCTTCAAGAATTAGTACGGTTCGAAATGAATTGAGTTAATAAATAGATGTGTTAATGACTATTCAAAAATTACTCGGGATAAAGCCTAAAATGAGCTAAAAAGTGAATCATAATCAATATGTTCACTCCTTACTAAGTTTTAATTTCGTCAATTGTTCTTTTAGTATAATTTTTATGTACCTAATAATTGTTTTTCCTGACTGAATATATAACATATCAAATAAAAAAATATTTTGAAAAATTAGAATTCAAGAGAACGTTATGGTGAGACAACTCCAACCACATGGACAAAATTAATTTTCACATGTACGTATATTCAATTACAAATAGTAATAGTGCCAAATAAATTCAAACTTTGGAGTTCATTGCTAGGACATTACAGAAATGAAGGAAAACAGTACACAAGTAATTACTAATATAAATCACCCCACAATATATAATATCATAGCATGACATTACATTAAAATGTATTGCTAATTTATGTAACAAATTTCTTTAGAACTCCCACATGAAAACTCAGCTACGTACTGCTACTCCCAGTTCTCTTCGAGCCCTGCTCAATCCATTCATAAACATATAACATGTCATAAATAATCGATAATCAACACAAAACCATGTCTTCAGTTCAATTTAAGTGTTCTTAGTCTGACTAGGCACGGAATGTGGTGTGTTTGTTCATGACTTACCTGACATTGGAGGATCCGCAGTCTCGTCCGAAAATGAACCCTCTGGCGAGCCCACTGGAGAGCCCCTTGAGATTGGAGACATTGCCGGTCCATTACCAGCTATCAAGTATTATTAGCACAAATTTGAAATTAGTATCAGAGAAAAGTGTATAAACGAAAATCTGATAAACTAATGCTACTAACTAATCAGTATATGAAAATGAGTACTCTCCCTCTTTTTTAATTTGTTTGTCTGGGTTTGGTTTGAAACTAAATTTAAGAAAATAAATAAGACTTATGAATTTTATTGTCAAACTAAACATATGTATTAGAATGCACCATAATGTCCTGTTAATTAATTACTACGTACTTACCGTAACATCTACTAACAGGAGGAGTTTTAAGGTTGCATGCAGCAGGTAATGCAAGTGCAAGAGTTTGATTAATTTGAACTCCTAACGACGAACCACCTCCATTAGCAATGGTGCAAAGGCACCTTGGCTGCGATTGCAGCACCCCTGAGAGGGCGGAGCAGCAAGAGCTCGACGGTGGAGTTTTTGGAGTTGATCCAGTGACATAGCTAAGACATGAGTACATGCTTAAAAATGCATTCATGCAGTTAGATTGAGCCATTGCTCCACTTGAAATCATGTAGTTATTCCCTATTACTAATATTGCAACTAAAGTCATGCAAATTTTGACTTTCGATGACATTTTTGACATAATGCAATTTCGTGCTTTAATTTTAATTTGTGAAGTCATGTGGGGGGCTGGAGAGGTATATATATACATTCTTTTGTGGTGATTTGGTTACTTGTGGATGACTTTTTTCTTTTTAAATTACAGAAAGGGAATATGTAGGTTAACTAATAAGGGTTCATGATTAGGTAAGATTTGTAATAACGTGTCATTGTATACACTTGTGAAGGTGAACTATAAAAAGAAATAGAATAAATTTGCCTCTTAGTTGAATTTAATTCGAAAAATTGTCCTTTTTCGGGTTTTAAGTAAATTCTGTCTCTTTTTTAGTTTGATTTTTTTTTATTTTCCACCTCGGTGTCTGGTACCCATATTGGAGTCGGACTAAATTCGGATTCACGCCGAAAACTCCCAATGTGGATAAAACACTCCCTAACAAAGACAACTTCATAGCCAAGACGACTATAGGACATATTTCTTGTAGTCACATTATGGTGGAGTCGTAAGTATATATATATATATATAGTGGCAACAATTGAGCCATAGCTAGCACTTTCATAACTAAAGGTTATTTGTGACGATAACTTTGAGAGGCCACAATTAGTGCCCATTATCGCCACAATTTTTTTTAATAACAAAATTCTTGGCCAAGTCGGTGCTAAAATTAGGGGCAGCTATGATTTCGCTGCTAAAGTAATATTTGTAGCAATAAACCAATAAACTATCAGTAGCAACTTTCATGTCGCTACTGAAAAATGACCTTTGGTGGCGAACAATGTTGCCTCAAAAAACTAGTACTCCCTCTGTCCCAATTTATGTGACACTTTTTGTTTTTCGAGAGTGAAACAGTTTAAGTTTGACCGGGAATTTACGCATAAAATCTTCAATTTTTTTGAAATGAAATTTATATATTTGTAAACTACGTTAAAAGTACTACAAGTCACAACAATTGATAATTCAGAATGTTTAAAAGATGTATGAAAAATTTACGGTCAAAGTTAGACTTGTTTGAATCTCGAAATCCGAAAAGTGCCACATAAAATGGGATGGAGGGAATATATCATTAGTCGCAAGTTTCACCTTGTTATTGAAGAACAACTTTTAGCAACAACAATAATCTTTACACATCCTTTTTTATAGTTGACAATTTTCACCATTAAACACATTCATTTAGCTACCAAATGACCAAAATAAGTAGCAAATTACATAAGTGCAACCAAATTCTTTAAAATTAATATATAGCTATTTAAAAGCATCCAGTATATACTATTCTACAAACTGCAAAAATATTCTCAAGCCGAACATTATTAGAACTTCAAGTCAATTGTATACTACATACTACTTAAGTAAGACATTACTGAATGATTTACAATTATTATCATTTTTTCTGTTTACGTTCTAACATTGCCCTTTAGGGAAGGTAATATGGTGGCTGACAAGTTAGCTAATTAGTTGTTTCCCTAATCAAGCTCTTTTTAAGAATAATCAAGACAAACTTCCATATCGTATAATTAGATATGTCAAGCGACTGTTATTTCTGTGTTTGATTATATGAAACCGGAGTTTGTAGCATTAATTATCTTTCCAGCTCGCTTATAATTTGAGTAGTAATTGAAGAAAATTCATAAAAATAAGAAGAGACTATATTCCTGTTCAGTCAACTACTTATTAAATTTGTAATCTGAGTATAGATTACGTAAATCTAATGATGCTAACTATAATTATGTACCGTTGTCTCTTAGTGACATTCCACAATTACTCATCTCTAATTAAGTTTAAACCCTTCTTCTCTGTTCTCTATTTCTAGAGACCAAAATTGAGGTGAGTTTTCCTTTGTATCTGTTTTATTTGATCTGCGGTTTTAGTTTTCTCAACTCATTTGTGATTGTGTGTTTTCTTTTCTTATGTGTATGGTTTGATTTTAAGAGCAACTTCTAAAATCTTTTGTAGAATTTGGCCTAATTTTGATGTAGACTTGATTTACAATATTTTTATTTGTGGACAAGAGGGACTTGCGCGTGTGACAAACATTCCTCACTTTCAATTCTATGGTTCTGAGTTTGAGTGAGCAAAAAGTTGGGTGCGAGTTCTGGGGAGGGGTTAAAAAATTAAAATTACTTGTGATTTTCTGACTTGGAACCTTGCAATAATTCAGAAAAGTTGATTATTAGGCTTGTTTATCTATACTTTTGGGGTGTCCGAAAAAGTGGATGTATATTTAAGTTAACACTTAAGTATCAAAAAGGACAACTCACATATATTGAAAAACCATTTAGTTGTGTTTCTTATTATATTCTTACTAGTCTCTAGGCACGTACTCCGCACGTGTATTTCATATCCATTGTCATATAATTTTGTAATAAGAAAATTCTATTATAATGAAATCACGGTGCAGGTATGCATTTATAATTTTGATGTAGACTTGATTTTCAATATTTTTATTTGTGGACAAGAGGGACTTGCTCGTGTGACAAACATTCCTCACTTTCAATCGTATGGTTTTGAGTATGAGTGAGCAAAATGTTGTGTGTGAGTAGCTCTGGGGAGAGGTTAAAAATTTAAAATTATTTGTGATTTTGTGACCTGGAACCTTGCAATAGTTCAGAAAAGTTGATTATTAGGCTTATCAATCTATACTTTCGGGGTGTCCGAAAAAGTGGATGTATTTTAAGTAACATCTTTAAGTATCAAAAAGGAGAACTTACATTGAAAAATCATTTAGGTGTGTTTAGTGTGAAGGAAGATGTTTTCCGTTATTTATTTTCTTGTTTTTGGTATGTAAGCAAAAAATATAATTGTTCTAAAAAGCATTTCTATATATAATCTAGACAAATACTATGGGAGGGTAGGGGTGTGGGTGGTGGAGATGGGGGCTACAGGGTGTGACGGTAGGGGGTGGTGGATGAGGAGAATACAATCAATGTGGAATGTCGCGTGTAAAACTTGTTTTCCTTTTCATTAAGGAACTCATTTTGAAGCATATGATTTCCAAACAAATTGACCAACCGATCACACCCTATAATCTATTGCTGCCCACAGCCGTGTGTGCTAACTAATGATTCTTTCATAACAATGTCAAATACATGAATTGTGAAAATTCTAAGCTAAAGACCTCAATCACCATTGAAGGTTCTGGAAGAAAACTGAATTAGAAAAGAGGAAGAAAAATCGTTTATTTCATCATCTGATCAGTGTTACAATTGTGCCTTATTTATATACTTACAATTCAGATTCAATCCACCAGAAATACATTCTCTAACTAACTTTTATTCCCTATCCAATTACAGCTAATTACCCTTTTAACCCACTAACTGATTAATCCCATACTAACTACTTCAAAACAGTAATAACCAACCGTGTACAGTAATAACAGAAAATGAGAATTCAACACTCCCCCTCAAGCTGAAGGGTGCAGAATGTTAAGCACACCTAGCTTGCCTAACAAATGCAAGTGCTGAGTATGATTCAACCCTTTTGTTAACAAATCAGCTATTTGTTGTTGTGTATGCACATATACTGTTTGGATTACACCAGCCTTGACTTTGTCTCGAATGAAGTGGCAATCGATTTCAATGTGTTTGGTCCTTTCATGAAACACAGGGTTTGCTGCTAGCTGAATGGCAGACTTGCTATCACTCAATACTGTGATTGGCATCTGAATAGACACATTAAGTTCATTGAACAGCCCTATCAACCAAGTTACTTCTGCTACAGCTGAAGCCATGCTTCTATACTCAGCTTCAACTGAGCTTCTAGATACTGTCTGCTGCTTCTTTGATTTCCATGACACTATAGACTCTCCAAACTTTACAATATACCCTGTAACTGATCTTCTAGTATTAGGGCAAGCAGCCCAATCTGAATCACATCAACATGTCAATGTTGTGGTAGGTTGAGCCTTCAACCAAATACCTTGGCCAACTGTTCCTTTCAGATACCTCACCACCCTGACAGCTGCTTCCCAATGGGACCTTTTCGGATGTTGCATAAATTGACTAAGTGTCTGAACAGCATAACTGATGTCAGGTCTAGTAATTGTGGCATACATTAACTTGCCTACCAGCCTTTGATAAGCTGAGCAATCTGTTAATACATCATCTCCATGTAATCCAGTAGCCTTATCAAATTCCACTGAGGTCAATCTCAAATTGGATTCTAATGGAGTAGCTGCAAGTTTGAATTGTTTATGCAATGTCTCTTTTGCTTCTTTGATCAGTGCCTCATTGTCCCCAGTAATGAGTAAGTCATCAACATATATCAAAATAATAACCATCCCCTCTGGTTTCTTCAAGGTGAACAAGGAGTAGTCATGAGAACTTTGAATGAAGCCTGCTGATAATAAAGTGTTGGTGAGCTTGATGTTCCACTGTCTAGAGGCCTGCTTAAGGCCATACAAGGACTTGATCAACTTGCAAACTTTAGTGGTCCCTTGAGTTTTAAAACCTTCAGGCATCTCCATATAAACCTCCTCATCCAGGTCACCTTGTAAAAATGCATTGTATACATCCATTTGATAAAGAGACCAGCCTTTTGAAACAGCCAAAGCAATGACACATCTAACAGTAACCATTTTTGCAACTGGAGAAAAAGTGTCATGATAGTCTATTCCCTCCTGTTGACTATAGCCCTTGGCTACAAGTCTGGCCTTGAACCTTTCCACATCACCATTAGCTTGATATTTTATCTTATAGATCCACTTAGAACCAACTGCATGTTTGTCTTTAGGCAAATCAACTACCATCCAGGTTTTGTTGTCTTCAAGTGCCTTGATTTCAAGTTTCATAGCATCAATCCATCTATCATTAGTACTAGCTTGTTTAAAGATCTGAGGCTCAGTTAAGGTTGAAAACTTGGTAAGATAGCTGTGATACTTTGATGACACATGAGTATAACTGAGATGATTAGCAATGGGATACCTGCTACTGTGTCCCTTTGTAGGAGCTGAGTAATCTGTCATCCATATAGGTGGTCTAGTTGTCCTGGTAGACCTCCTAATAGAAGTTTCAGGTGGTTGGGCATCTATTGACTCAGCTGTGTCAACTGAGTTGTCAATGTTGGGCAACATCTCTGTAGGCTCATCACCAATGTCTGCAACCATAGGAACAACAGGTTGGCAATCCTCTGGTACTACCACTTCTAGATAGGCAGGATCTTCAAAACATTCAGGTGACACACTTGTAACAGGTTCTTTAGGAAGTTGTGGAGAAGCAAATGGAAATATCTGTTCTTGAAAAACAACATCTCTACTGACCAGAAGCTTGTTGGTGTGTAAGTCCAATAACAAATATCTCTTTTGAATTTCTGAATACCCCATCAGAACAACAGACTTTGCCCTTTCTGAGAACTTGTCATTCCTTGGAATAACTGATGCATATCCAAGACATCCTATTACTCTTAAATGACCAAGGTTAGGGGATTTTGACAACATCATCTCATAAAGACTCTTGCCACCATTGAGTGCTGGTGTTGGTAATCTGTTGATAAGATATACTGCTGCTTTGACACAAAGACCCGAATATCTGAGGGGCTTGCAGGCCTGAAATCTGATTGCCCTAGCTACATTCAAAATATGTCTGTGCTTTCTTTCTACCACACCATTTTGCTGTGGTGTGTGAGGACAACTACTGATGTGAGATACCCAAATTTAGGAACAACTCCTTGCACTGAGAATTGAAGAACTCAGTCCCATTGTCTGATCTTACTGTCTTTATGGTGTGACCAAATTGGTTCTTAATCATTAATAAGAAATTCTTTATGGCTACAATAGTTTCAGATTTAAGCTGCAGTAAATGAATCCATGTATATCTGCTATAATCATCAACAATTGTCAAGAAGTAATGTTTCTTATCAAATGTAGGAATCTTATATGGTCCCTATAGATCCATGTGTACAAGTTCAAATGACATAGATGTTTTGGAATTACTAATAGGAAATGACAATCTAGTCTGCTTAGCTAAAGGGCAGACTGAACAACTATCCAGTAGTTCAACATCCTTATTACTATGCAGTAAATCTAAGCATTTCAAAATATGAGAAGAAGGATGACCAAGTCTTCTATGCCACAGATCACAGTCCTGCAGTGATACTCCTGCAACTATTTTCTGATTACTTTGAGTTCCACAAGTGTTCTGTATGTCAGGTTCATCTCTGAGTATGTATAAACTTCCTTCCTCCCTACCAATCCCCTTCACCCTGCCACTGTAAAGGTCCTGGAAGACACAGAAGTCAGGGTAAAAGGAAACAAAGCATGAAAGTTCCCTGGTTATCTGTGACACTGATAGTAAGTTAACTTAAAATCAGGAACACATAGCACATCCTTGACAGTTTCATTGTCAAACAGAGATATCTCTCCTATGTGTGATATAGTGGCTTTATCACCAGTAGGCAAATTCACCTTGTCATGATGAGGATCAGTTGTGCATCTACTGTTTGCTAACAAGTGTTTATCTGCTGTTATATGATGAGAAGCTCCAGAATCTATTATCCATCTATGTAAGCTAACATTTGTTGAAAAACAATTAGCCATACCTGTCAAGTTGGACTGCTTCGTGTCTTTGTTGTCTTTGCCCAGCATATTCATTATTTGCTTGTATTCTCCATCAGTGAATGTATGTCCTTTAGTGACAAAGGCATTATTCACCTCATGACTGGTAGATGCCACTTGAGTTTGATCTAGATGATCTTTTGAAATGTTGTTTGCTAGGTGATTTCCTGTTTGATCTCCAAAGTTGCCATATCCATGATTTCCATGTCCTCCAGAATGAGAATTGGATGGACTTGCCTTTGAGTTGTTAAAACCAGATTTCTTCCTCTTTTTTCAGTCAGCTGGATAACCAATTAGCTTGTAACAATTCTCCTTAGTATGTCCAGTGTAGTGACAGTATTCACATCTTCTTCCTTTGTAATTCTGATTTCCCTGATTATAGCTTTGTCCTCTGTTAACATTCATAGCAATTGTTTCTGGTATTGCATTAGCAGTTACCACACAAGTATTTTGTTGCTGAATCTCATCCTCTATAATCATAGCGTAAGCTTGATTAATGGATGGAGTAACACCTTTCAACAAAATTTGTCTCCTAGCCTGCTCATAAGACTCATTCAAACCACTGAGAAACTGAATCAATCTGAAGCTGATAGAGATGATCTGCATATTCCTTTGATTTTGGACAAGCACAGCTAGGTGAAGGCACAAGTGCATCAAATTCACCCCAGAGATTCTTCAATTTAGTATAGTAAGTTGAGACAGAGTCTGTACCTTGTGATAATGTGTTGATCTCCCTATGCAGTTGATAAATCCTCATTCGATTTACCTTATCAAACCTCTCCTTCAAGTCTTCCCGTATATGCACTGGTAGCATAAACTATTCCACTCAGAAGATCTTCACTAACTGCACTCATCAACCACGATAGAACTATTGCATTACAGGTTTTCCATTGTTCATGCAATTCTTCTCGATACAAAGATCTACTGCAAGCTCCCGTAACAAATCCATATTTCCTCTTCCCTAACAGAGAAATTCGCATTGACCTACTCCAAATTCCATAGTTCTCAGGACCAGTGAGTTTGATAGGAATCAAAGCTGCACCTGAAGCATCTGATGGACCTATATAGAGAGGATCATTCTGATCTATTCTCATGTTCGCCATTGTCGTCTTCTTCGCAACTTTGTTGTATTGAAACAATACTCTGATCTACTAGATAGCAAGCATAACCTGCTCTGATACCATGTGAAAATTCTAAGCTAAAGACCTCATTTCACCATTGAAGGTTCTGGAAGAAAACTGAATTAGAAAAGAGGAAGAAGAATCGTTTTATTTCATCATCTGATCAGTGTTACAATTGTGCCTTATTTATATACTTACATTTCAGATTCAATCCACCAGAAATACATTCTCTAACTAACTTTGATTCCCTATCCAATTACAGCTAATTACCCTTTTAACCCACTAACTGATTAATCCCATACTAACTACTTCTAAACAGTAATAACAGAAAATGGGAATTCAACAATAACAACATTAAGAAATTTAACTAGCTCGTGATTTAGGAGAAGTAATAGGCATGTCATCAATACCACTTCACCCTAGAGAAACATTTGGATGCTGGACATGGAATCTTCAAACAAACAACCTGAAGCCAGTGGTTCATAAAAAACTGAACGGTTGTGATAGCTAACAGGTCCATGTGAAAGAACAATCACAGCCTTATCACAAAAATGAAAAACATTAAATCAAGGCACAGAAACATTACCTGTGCACCAAATAGGTGGATACCTGCACGTTAATGATGGATCCATCTGCTGCTCATAACATCAACATCTCTGAAACTTCAAGCAGCAAGGACTGTATTATAGTGCCTAGCATCTGATGGTCATGGTTCTTACCTTTAAGATAAGTGATAATATCTTCAAAGACAAAAATTCTGCCTCACTTTTTCTTTCCCAAAATTTCAGCAGGACTGGTTTGCACCAAAGCTCATAGTCGTTAAAAGTAGAAAGCTCTGTACATGGTTACAAGCTCTTTCAATCATATCAAGAAAATGCATCATCTTCAAGAAAGTATTGAGCTTTCAGTTTGAAATACGTATCCAACATCCTTCATTGGATCGATGAGTTTAGTTAGCAATTCCTTTATTTCTTCTGACCGACTGTGGGACTGGTCTTTACTGACAAACTTATGTCTGATGTTTTTTATCTCAATCCAACTATAAGCTGCTTCTTTCACCAATCCTCTGTTATCCATGTACCTTCGCAGACTGCGGGCATCATCCCACCTTCCTGCTGCTGCATAGATGTTGGATAACATAATATACCTGGCAGCATTATCAGGTTCCAGCTCAAATAGAGCTTCTGCTGCCCTTCTAGCAAGTTTTAAGTTCCCATGTACCCTGCAAGCACCCAGAAGCGCGCCCCACATTCCAATATTGTTTGTACCCCAAGGAGCTCCCTTGATTAATTCCGCAGCTTCCCAAAGTCTATTCTTCCGTCCAAGTAAATCAATCAAGATCCCATAGTGATCTAATTGGGGCACTATACCGTATTCCCTCTCCATTGAATGAAGATAGTGGAATCCTTCAGATAGTAAACCACAGTGGCTACAGGCAGATAAAACTCCAAGAAAAGTTACATGATTTGGTTTTGTACCTGCTTCAATCATTTTGTCAAACATGAACAATGACATCTCTCCATTCCCATTTTGAGCGAACCCAATTATTATTGAGTTCCAAGTAACTCGATCCTTCCCATCTAACCTCCCAAACAATGTCATAGCAGATATCATGTCTCCACATTTACAATACATGTCAATCAAAGCATTAACTACAAACACATTATGCAAATCAATTAAACACGTATATCTAAAAATGTGTCCATGAACCTGCTTCCCTTTTTCTATAATAGGTATGTCTGCACAAGCACTTAGAACACTAACATAAGTGGATGCACTGGGCACAATACCTTCTTCCAGCATTTCCTTAAAAATACACAAAGCCTTCTCTCCTTCTCCATTCTGAGCAAACCCCATGATCAAAGCAGTCCAAGCCACCATATTTCTGACTGGCATGTTATCAAAAAGTGAGCACGCATCTTCCAATCTAGATGCACGTATATAAGCAACCAACATCGACGTCCAGGAGAATACATCAGTCTCGTGCATTTGACAGAAAACAGAATATGAGTACTCAGGTTTGCCACATTTCCCATAAGCATCAATCAGTGCATTGCAAACCACAAGATTAAACCTCACACCAATCACAGTCGCAAACCCATGCAATTCGCGCAACAACCTCAACACACCCAAACATGCGCAAGCATTTACCACACCAACAACTGTAAACTCGTCAATCAAGAACTCATCCCCACATTGTCTTTGCGTTCTTTTGAAAAAGCCCATAGCTTTTCCTGGAAACCCATGATGAGTTAAGCTAGATATAACCGAGTTATAGCTCACAACATTTGGTTCAGGCATTACATCGAGCACCTGGAAGGTTTCCCCAAAAAGACCCTTTTTACAATAAGCTGAGAGTATTGTGTTCCAAGATTGTGCATTCTTGTTTGATACTTCATTAAATGCCTGTTGCGCATATTCTACAGAGCTACATTTAGCATACATGTCAATCAACCGATTGGCGAGGAATGTGTTAAAGTTTAATGCTGTCTTTATCAGCCGTGAATGGATGAGTCTCCCCAGCTTGAGATCATTAGTTCGAATGCATTTTGAAAGGAGGTTCGCCAAGTTATGGGAAGTGTCTGAAGATATCGCTTCAATTGGTTGCATTAGAGCAAACAGCAATAAACTCCAATTAAGAAAGAAATTGGATAGATTTTGTTAGAAACTCAAGATTATTACCAATTAAGCAATACCTAACAAAGCTGAAACTCGCCATCAATGTTTGATCAAGCTTAATTCACACCGAGTTTTGAGCTTGTTCCCTCCATAGCTAATATAATAAACCAATTGAAAACAGGCCGTTGGATCCGTCAACTATTACTCAAATCTAAATATCTAATGTACATTCAAAAAATAATAAGAATTATGTTCAGTCTATTTTTATTAAGAAATTAATTGAATCAATAAAAATATATTTTTTAATTTAGTCATGTTTTAGCCACGCCGAGAAAATCAAAATTACCTAAAAAGAATAAGAATGTGGATAGGAAATGAATCTTTCATTCCCAAAATTTAAATTTTGTATGTTGTTAGTTTATATGTTTTTGGCATCATCAACTGCAACAATATATAAGTCTTGAAATATTTATACACTAGGTTCCGATGTTTACAAAAATTAGGTAAAAAAATCATTTTAAAAATATTACGTTCAACTATTTAGAGATTTTCTTTAATAAAATATTTAGTATGTATGTACATTATGGACACTGCAATTCACATTTTATACAATGTACAGAAATATTGGAAATTTAGTGAAATTATGTAGGTGTTTAGTTATGAAAATAAAAAAAATTAATACTTTATTTGGAATTTTTGAAATTGGAGTTGTATTTGGCCATACTTTTTACAAAGAATATTTAGAATTTGAATATATTTTGTCTGAATATGATTTAAACCCTTAATTTCTAAAAATTAGAAAACTCACCCAACTTGGCTAGGTTAACTACGTGTACATATATTCATTCAACTTGACACATTTTTTTGTTGGTGGCGTGAGTTTCTTAAAAAATAGACAGAAGGATGAATCTTGCAACCTTTTGGATAGTGCAAGGATGTTTTTTTGTTCACTTAAATACACAAGGATGTACTTTAGGTTTAAGTCATACTTCAGAGATGATTTTAGCCAAAAACTCGATTATCCATGTTCACATTGTCTCTTTTATCACCCTTAATTAAAAAATTCCTCTTAGTTTTATTCCGCAATAAGTACAAAAAAAACTTTTAAATTTATAATATTTATTTAAAAGAATGGTACAAAATTATTCATCGTTAATCTATTTGCCCCCAAATACCTCTAACGACTTATATTATCCTTATTTTTTAGCAACCTCCAATTTAGATCCAATTAATTAGTGAGTGACGCTCATCCAATAGTCAATCTATAATTAATTTAAACTAATCCAAAAATCCACTCATTTCTGAAAAAAGGAACAACTTTGAATTGTTTGTTTTTGTTTGAACTCCAACCGCCCCGTAACATGAAATTCACAAAAAGAAAAAAAAGAAAAAAAAAATTATTCTATCAATAAACAACCAATAATAACATAAATGAGGTATCTTGATTTTTGACACTAGCAACCACCTACATCAAAGACATTTTAAGAAGAAGAAAAAATTGTCATATTGATCCGTACTCCCTCCGTCCACTATTGTTTGTCAGATATACTAAAAATAGTTGTCCGAAATTAATTGTCAATTTAAACAATCAAGAATTAATTAATCACTTTTTTCCAATTTTGCCCTTAATAATTACATAACTACTTTCAAAAAGTACTGACCATTTTAAAGTTACTATACTACTTTAATGTGAAAAAGTTATTTTTACATTTTTCAAAAAGTACAAACCATTTTAAAGTTATAAGAAAACTTTTAAGAAATGCCCTTAGTTAGCTTAAGTTACATTTTAAGTTTACATATTCTAAATTTGAAAGTTGAAAAAATTCATTCACGAAGAAAGCGGTAAAAATTTTCATTGAAGTAGTGTAGAAAATTTTAGTTCAATTGAAAAGTTGTCTGTTGGTATACTTTATACATACTGGGTAGACTTTTGGTATTCTTTAGTTCACTTTTGATTGCTTTAGTCTTTATGCAT
>JAJOOR010008612.1:0-34936 GCA_036250505.1 Solanum acaule | reverse complement strand
ACGACTCTATAATGCAACGTAACGAACTCAGAAACTTCCCAACTCAGTCAAATTCAAGAACATTATATGAATTCAAGAATAGATATCAAAATCATCAATATTCAAATGCTTTTAGGACGAATCCAAACTGAAATTAATATGCTTGGCACGTGGGAGAACGATACCAACGTTATGAGAGCCTCACATACCTGATAGAAGTAAATCCTTGGCAAAACACCAACTTTCTTGATCGATCTTGATGAATTTACCCTTTTTCTCCTTCTTCTTTTCTCTTCTCCTTTCTTCTTAGCCCTAGCGTGAAATTCCAAATTCTAAAACTGACTAAAATCTGATTTGACCCATATTAAAATCCTAAAAATGGATTAAAATTATAGGGAAAGGAAAAGACTAAAATACCCCTCTAAATCTGGATTGGACTTTCCTTAATCCAACATCCCTAATTCCAAAGGGCATAACTTACTCATACGAACTCGAAATCGGGCAAACTTGGCGGCGTTGGAAAGATAATTCCAAGGGCGTTCCAATTATATCTAGAATCACACCTAAATCATCCTGAGCTAGGAATTATGACCATTTGAAGGTTACCAAAAACTCACTTTAACTTACTTAAAATTTTCCAAATTTCCTCATTCTTTCCAAAAGTAACTATTTCCAGATTTTAAACTTCCTTCTAGTTCTTTCTAGTTGCAAGATGTTACAAATGGGTTCGGCGGCAGCAGCGACGTAGTGGTAGTGGTGAGGAGTGGAGAGAAGGAGGAGATTTCACAAATGGGGAAATGGAGAAATGGGGGAAAATCGCGGATCTGTTTTTAGATATTTCATAAAAAGTGACGGACAGCGTCTCTATGTCCGTCGCTTTTTTTAAAAATGTTTGACCAACATTTTGACCAAAAAGCGACGGACTAAGAGACACTGTCCGTCGCTTTCTTAAAATATTTGACCATATATTTTGACCAAGAAGTGACAGACATAAAGATGTTGTTCGTCGCTAATTTAAAAAATAATTAAACAATTAAAATTAATAAAAAGTGACGGATGGCATGGCTTTTTTAAAATTAATAAATAATTATTTTTAATAAAAAGTGACGGACTGCGTCGCTATCTATATAAAATAATTAATTAGCAAAAATCCGTGAAAAAAAGAGATGGACTAAGCGATGCCGTCCGTCGCTTTTAAAAAAAAATTATTTTAATTAAAAAGCGATGGACAGTGTAGCTAATGGTGTCGCTTTTTGGAGCGACGCCGTCCGTCGCTTTTACTTCCATCGTTTTTTAGCAGTTTTTTAGTAGTGTATGTATGTAAAAATGAACGGAGAAAGTAAAGTGTTGGTTGCAAGAGATTTAAATCAAATGGAACACTAGAGTGAATATAGCATGAACATATATTTTTGTCTTCCTTTTTTATTGGCTATGTATTGTTCTATATAATTTTTCTTTATGTCACAATATACACTTCTTACTAACTATATAAAAATAGACAAGAAAATACAGATTGATTATAAGATGATCTTAAATCAAATTAATGATTCTATAAATAATACTTTAAATTTTATTCATCTATTATTTTTTATCATTGAAAAATTTAAATAATTGAGTAATAATATTTTGTAAATGATATGTTACATATAAAGATAAAATATTGAAATACTTATGGTAATTCTTGTTAGTGTCATGCACATACTAAATTTCAAGTACGAATATTTAAGACAAAATTTCTACTTAAATGGTTTACATCATTTATGTTCATAACTTCAAGAGGAAAGGCTATTGGTGACATTTTTTGAATGTATATTTTTTTTTCTATTTTGTTGGTTAGATTTGCTTGCAAAATTGAGTAAAGTAAGAAATAATATTATTAAAGAAATGTCACTTTCTCCCATATTTAAACTTTGAATACATTTTTAAATGTTTTAATGATATCTTATCATTTTGATCTCAAAATACAAGTAATTCTTGACAATATGTATTAATAATTTAAAAACACTTGTCATATGTTTGTTCAATTATAATTATTTACTAAAAAGCTTTAATTTAGTAATATTAATTCTATTTTACAACATCATATACTATATATACGATACACATGCGCAACACACGTGCCGATATGTCACAAATGTATTATCAAGTTAACAAGATCTTCGAACTTCAAAATATATTATTTTAATATTTTCCGAGTTCAATTTTTTTTAAAAAAAAATCACATCAAATGTGAAAATATGTGAATATATATGAAACATTTCAAATTTATCATTAACAAAATAAAGTTTATATTCAGTAATATGGAATAAACATTTTCAATTTGTCCCTACACTAAATTAAAATCTAATAACTATAAAAAATAGTAACATTAATTAAAAGTCCTATTTATGTAATTATAATTTTTTTTAGAAATTCATCTATTGCACATTAATTCTTTAGTTATAACATTATAAACCTTTATAAGTTAACTATGGACAATCAGATAACTATCTTTGATTTATGTACATAGCAAATAGAGAAGTCAAATATGAGAGCTAACAAAACAAACATCATCTATTATGTTATAACTTATAAAATAAAAATTAATATACATAAATAGTTCTAAAAAATAAAATGTAGTTGTTCTCCACATGTTCGTATGACATCAAAACAGATTAAGTGGAATACACGTGCAAAGTACACCTGGTTAGATGACAAGAAAAATACACAACAAATATCGTCTATAAGGTAATATTAGTGAGATACGACTAATTACATGATTGAACCTCATCAAATTGAAATAAATATATACACTATTGCATATAACTAATAATTTTTTTCAATGACCATCTTCATAGGATCGTGTGAATAAGAGATATATATGACGATCCACATTGGACATTTACAATAGAATCGGCAATATTATTTTGTGTAAAGCTTATTTTTAAAATCTTCGCTTAAATTTTCTTAATTGATAATCACGTGCAACGCACGTGTCGAAAATCTAGTATATATATATATAATTCCCAATAATTCTTTTAACCTTGAAAAATTCACCTATTTTAAACTATAAAAAAATATTTCAACAATTCCTTAATAAAAAAAGTAAAGAGAGTAACATTTATCTCTTTAAAGATCTCATTTCTGTAACACTTCACTAGCTAACTGAAATAGATGAGTATATTAGAAATATAAGCAATAAATGATTCGTGTTAACTTTTGTAAAATGTAAAATATTATATAATATTTAAATTCAAGAATACTCCTTAGTGAACGTATTCATAATACTAAAAGATAAAGTCTTACTTTTACTAGTATATTTAAACTAGAGAATTTGACCGCGTTTCGCGCAGTTATAAAAAATATATGTAAATTTATTTTAGAAATTAATTATGATACAAGAAATAAAAAATCAACTATAGAAATAAGAAAATGATAAGATCACAATACAAATATTTTTGAAGAATTAGAGCTTAAGTGAATTACATTTTTATTATCAAACATTTTTCAAAATTAAAAGGCTAACTTATTAAGAAAAAAAATCATATATTATGATGTTAATACATATAATTCGAATAAACATATTTAAGGACTTGCCTTTTTTTCTTGTTTTTATTAAATGTTAAATTTACTATCTGATGAATCTAAAAATGATTAAACTTGATTTTTCTCTTATTTTTCATCATTTTATAAATAAATATTTTTCTCTTATTTTCCATCATCATCATCTAAATAAACCTCTATTGCTAATTTTCGTGTATATCTTATATTATTCTTTTAGTAATTCTTTTAAAGTAGAAGAAATGAACAAATTTAAAAAAAATGTAAATGGTTCTTCACCATAAGAAACACCTAAGAACGGTGTATTTCAATATTTAGTATACATTTCTTTTGAGCCATGAGTAGTAAAATTTGAACGTCTCTTAGCGTAGTTAGCTATTTCTGACAAAGTTACAAATAACTTATTTGAGCCTAAGTGAAAATGTAATTTACTACTATTAAAAAATTTATAAGAACCTAAATTTAAAAAAATTATAGAGATAACACATTTTTTTAAGTTCGTAATCACAAAACAAAGATGAAAAAAAGTTACATAATCAATGCACATATTTTTGAGTTTTTATCCGGCTCCCCTTCTATCCACATCCAAGAGTCTTTTTATGGAGTCAAGCTAAAGTATAAATCTGATATTACAATAATAATATAAAATATCACTATTTCAAATATGAAATAAAAATAATAATCTTGAGTAGGAATCTTATGAAACAAAAAATATAAATTTATATTGACAAAATTAAAGTAATATCATAAGGTATCTTAAATTTTGAAATTAAATAATTGGGGGGTTATGATTATGAAAATTTAAAGAAAATGAGTTAATAATATTAATTAAAGTAAAAGTTCAATAGGTATAAGTTATGGAGATAAAAAATTTAATATAAATAAAAGAAGGAAAAATAAAATAATGAAGACAAAAAAAAAAACTCATGAACTATCCAACATTTGTTGGGTCTAAGTTTTATTAGGAAAGAAAGCAAATCAACTTCTTCTTTTTTGTATTACTCCATTGTGTTTAACAAAATTGGAAGAGGAAAAAAAATACAATAATAAAAAGAGACAAATATCTTGAAAGATTGAAGAAGTACATATTGAGACTTTTAATTATTTGTAATAAAGAATAATAATGAGTGTAAATAATTTTTGAAACTTTTAAGTCTAACAATAAATAGATGAGTAGTAATTGATATATTTATTTTTTGTACAATAATAAGTAAGTAGAAAAATATGAAAAATTATCAAAAAACATTGAGGGAAAAGATAAATAGAATCCCTGGGCCTTGGCCAAAGAGGTGCAACTTCACTTTTCTAACATCTAGCTTATATTATATATAGATTTTAAAGCACAACAATATTTAATACCTATGAGAAACATAATATATCTTTCAACCATAGCAAAAATTTAGAATAGTGAAATAACAATAATAAATTAATTGAAAAAATTGTCAAAACATTGAGGAACGGAATAAATAGAATCCTTGGCCAAAGAGAGGTGCAACTTGAATTTTCTAACATTTAACTTATATTATATATAGATTTTTAAGCACAACAATATCCAATAGCTATGAGAAATGTACCATAAATAATATACCTTTCAACCATGCCAAAAATTTAAAATATTGAAATCAAAATAATACATTAATGAATCTTTAAAATATTGAAAGCGTTCAAACTTTATACTTCTATATTATCTCTCTTGATGAATCTTTCAACATAATGAAGCTTCCTTCTTCATTTCGATGAACTTGTACTAAACTAATGTGAATATCTCTTTGTAATGAATCTTTGAAGAATATATTTTTGATCTTCATCAAAGTGAAGCACATATCATGTCACTATTGTTTCTATAATTTCTTATGAAAAAGATGAAGAATAAAATTAAAAAATAAAAAGAGAGAAAAAAAACTACACTAATAATGAGAAAATGCAAAAATGAATATTCAACATCTTCATGGATGGTTGTTATAAAGATTTGATAATCCATAAGAATAGTTAGAAATGAGTTGAGTAGTCATGCTATTTAAGTAGAGAATATGAATAGATGGTGGTTTTTTTGTAACGTATAATTAGAATAGTAAAGATGATTGAATTTTTTATTTAATAAAGAAAATATTTAATGAAAAGAATTAAGAAAAAAATCTCAAAAAAAAGGAGAAAAAATATAAATATAAATGGAGGCCATAGAGAGGTGTCACATCACCTTGTCTATGTTTCTCGTTTATATTATATATAGATTAGCATATTAAGAGAGAGAGAAAAATATTATTTACCCTTAATATTAGTTTCTTATTTTCAAGTTTATTGAAATCATACATTAATTAATATGAATTCTATGATAAAAATAATCTTCATTTATTATTTTTGGAAGTGGAATGCAAAGTCGTTGTAGACAAGTAACAATGAATATACGAAGAATAAGATAGTATTCTTTATGTTGGTTTTTACTTGACTAGTCCGCGCTTCGTGCAGTTATATGAAATATTTATAAGATAATAATATGCAATATTTATATTTATGTTAATATCAGATATATAAGATAATTAATATTGATATCCCTCTTCATCTGCGATATGAAACGTTTTCTCATTTTTTTTAAACATATCAAATAGAATTTCTTTTTGCATCTTTTTAAGTGCAAAACCATTCATATGTATATAGTAAAATAAAATATTCACCGTGGTGAAGTAAATGGAATAAGAGACAATATTTTGAAATAACAATATATTGTATTATATTGAAAATATTACATATGTTTTAATTTCCTCTATCTTTTGTAGGAGTACTATTTTCTATACAAATTCTGATTTCGTAAAAAAATATTTTAATTTTTTATTATGTCATTATTATTACATTTTTTTTATAATTTTTTAAACACTAATTAAATATTTATAAGAATTATGAAAACTGAAACATATAAATATTATGAACAATATTTAAGATTATAAGTTACAAGTAAGATGAAGAGACATGAGTTATAAATAATTCAAATGTACAATTTTATTAGAGATTGAATGCATTGATTTTATTTGTAAAATAAATAAATGAAAATAAGGGCTGAAAATACAAAAAAAATGAACCAAAAAATATAATAATCGGTGACTCCATAAATATTATAAATACATTTCAAACAAAAAAGAATAGCGACAAAAATAGATTGTTACATACACAAAAAAAAAATGACATCATGAAATTAATATTTTATTTCTCAATTACTTTTTGCAAGTATAATAAAAATGAAACTCCTAATCATCATATTTTTTTTGTTATTTAAAGGGGATAATTATATTAATTGTGCTTCATAATTAAAAAAAAAAAAAAGTAGAACACTAATGGACCAAATGATAAGCATTGCCAAACATATAACTATACTATCAAACCAAAATTTAAACTTTTTTAGCAAAAAGAAGCTAAGTAACTAATACAAGTCAAACAAAAAAAAAATCCACCAAAAATAGTCTCTATGCTTCTTTTTTCCCTTCTACTATCTTTCTTTGCAAGTAGATCCGCCATCATATTTTGTTCCATATGTCAAACTCTTCATCATGTGCTACCAATTGAATAAAAAAAATTATGAATAAATAAAATATCATATACCAATTAAAAAAATAATTATATCAAAAGAAAGAAGAAATTAAACTATATTTAATATATCTGTATATTAATTTTTCAATAGTACTAACAATACTAAATAATAATAATCTCTTGAAATCTAACAAATATTATAAATCAAAATACATTATATCTCGAAAACTGACTATAGAAAGAACAATTACATACTGCCAAGACATTAATCATTATTAAAAAGTCATTTTTTTTTATCATACTTGCTTAGTGAATGATAATACATGCGAAATAAAATATTAAGAAAGCATGTCAAAGTAAATGAAAATAAAAAGAAAGACTTGAGAATGAAATATATCTTACCTTCATGTACTTCTTTTTTGTTATATGTCACAAAAAAATATGATGAAGAAGAGCAATGATATTAATCTTGAATGTGAATACTTATGAAACTAAATATGAATTTATATAGGCAAAATAGAGGAAATGAAAAAATAAAGACTTGAGAATGAAATGAAATATTTTTTACCTTCATGTACTTCTTTTTTGTTACTTGTTAGTACATTCACAAACCAGTATGATGAAGAAGACAAAGGATAATCTTGAAGGTGAATCTTCATGAAACTAATTATGACATTATAGGGAAAATAAAAGAATACCATAAGACATGTAACTTACAAATTTAAGTTTGGAGGTTATGGACATAAAAATTATGGGAGTTATGAATATTATTAAAATAAAAATTAAAGAGGTGTAAGTCATGGGTAATAACTCCTTGTGAATACATTAAATATTAAAGAGAAAAATACTTATAATATTATCATTTTATGGTTAGAAGTAAGATAATAAATAAAAAAAGAATATGAAGAGTTTTTGTTGTAAATGTTTCTCCATTAATAAAATATTTATTTGTAATAAATTAAGTAATTTACTTTTACAATACAATAATTAATTTAAATATGAAAAATGCCAAAAAGAAGAAAAAAAATAAATGCAAATGGAGGCCATAGAGATGTGTCATATCACCTTGTCTATGTTTCTCCTTTATTATATATATATATAGATTCTTATTGAATTGACCGACCCCTTAAAAAGTTACTCCTTTTGTTCTAGAATAAGAGTTTGTTTGGCATTGCTGCTAAAAACGACTTATTTCTAGAAAACATATTTAAAAATGACTTTTTAGAAAAGTGCTTTTGAAAAAAAAAATATATGTTTGGATAATTCAATTGAAAAGTATTTTAGATAAGCAAATTGTGTTTGACTAACCAATTTAAAAAAAAAATACTTTTGAGAGTCAAATTATGAAAAATGAGAAGTATCAATGTACTTTACTGTTAATATTATTTTATAGAGAGAAACAATTTTAAAGATAATTACATATTTTTAATTAAAATTTACATATTAATTTTTTTAATCAGTATTATGCATAAATAAATAAATTATTTAATCAACACTAAATTAAATATTAATATAAAATCAAATAATTAAAAATATCAAAAAAAAAATAAAATTTAAAAACCATTCCGTAAATTAAATCACTACATACGAAAAATTAACTACAAAAATTAATAAAGTCCTATATATTTTTTACCCTACAAAAATATGGTTGTTACCTTTATTTATATTCCTGTAAAATAAAATGTAAAATAATATATAAAATATAAAACAATAATATATAAACATAAAAATAAAAATAATAAAATTCTTGAATGAAACTTAACCAACCTTAAGATATGCTAATTAATTAATAAGGAATATGTTGGTAAAAACGTATATATGGAAGAAATATTTTAGTCTTCAAGAAAATACTTTTCTGCTTCTACTTCTTCTTTTTTCAAAAAACAAAATTTTTTAGCTTCTTCCCAATAGTACAAAAATTGTTTCTGCTACCATTTAAAAACAGTTTGAAGGATTTTCCAAACACTTGAATTTTTTTTAAAAAAAAGGTTGTTTTGTCAAAAAAAAAACAGTTTTGACCTCCCAACAACAATGTCAAACAAACATTAAGTATCAATTTAGCAAAATTATGTTAATAAAAAAATTTATAACTACAATATGTAGTTTAATAAATTTATTTTCAAAATTGAATACTTTAAGAAGATAGATATAAAGATATAGTTGGAAAATTATATTAATTGTCTTGAATTTCTAAGGTGACACTTATTTTAGGACCAAAAAACTGTTAGTGACACTTATTTTGGAATTGAGACTATATTTATATATTAGGAGTTTATTTTACGAAATTATTTTTAATAATCATGCTTTGAAAATTTGAATAATTTGACTACTAATACTTTATATATTTATTTAATAATAAGGATAAATCAAAAGAAAATAATAAATATCTAATTAATTAAAATGAATAAGTAAGAAGAAAAGATTATCTTTAATAATTGGGACAAGGAAAAAATACAAGGAGATGGAGAATATTACTCTATATTAGAAGAGGGAAGTACATGATGAGGGAGACGGGGGAAACCCTGAGGCGCGTGTTCAGGGAACAGAACAAGATGGCGGATGCAATGGCCAAGGAGGGAACTAGATAGGACATCAAGGGCACCCCACACTTTTTGAAGTTCCTTTCGTGTGTGCCGAAAAAATGTTAAAGTGTTAACTACAGTCTACAGACATGTTAGGAACTACTTTTGTTAGAACAACTTTAAGCCATAATGGTGAACAAAATGGCCACATCACGACCGACGTTATTCACGTGGGTAATGCCCCTCAAATCAGTAAAGAACAAATTTAATTTCTATTAATTATCGTACTTAAAAAAGAAGAAGAGGGAATCGAGCAGGTTAGGGTCAATCGGTGAACTGGCTGATTTCTCCTTCTTTATTTTTATTTAGTATTTTCTCTGTTTTAATTTATTTATCTTATTTTGCTTCTTAGTAGGTTATGTATTTAAAAATTATGAAAAAATAGTACTATAAATAACAATAATTAATTTAAAATATATATTAAAAAAAATATTGATTCTCAAAATTTTAAATGTGCCACATAAATTAGGACAAACGGAGTAATATATATTATTTAAAAATTATATTAAAAGTATTATGAATCACAATAATTAACAATTTAAAAAATTTAAAAATCACATAAAATTTTTATTGACTTTTGTAATTTCACCAGTGCCACATAACTTAAGACATAAAATACTCCACCCATTTCAAAATAAGTGAATTGTTGAACTTTTTTTCATACTTTAAAATAAATGAATTGTTCAAAGTTGAAGAGAGTTATTAAAAAATTTATTCCATTTTTGCCTCTCGTTTTTTCTTCTAGGTGAGAATTTCAAGAGAGTTAATTGCTCATATTTATGATTTTACTTTGAATTATTTATATTTTCAAGAATAGTTTGAGAATAACTTAAAGGGCCAAAGCAAAAATTGATGTTTATTTTATGTTCTAAACCTTTTTTTCTTAATAAATATACATTGCCTTATCAATTCAATTATTTTAAAATTGAGAAAGTAACATATATTGAGCACATCTTGTATCTAGTACAAGAAAGAAAAATATAAGTTGTTCACATTAATAAACTTATTTGAAAATCCACATTTCACCACCTGATACACAATTTGTCTATCTTCGCGAACTTTTTTGTCAACACCAAAATCTACTTTGACCTTTTGAAGTTGAGCTACCCAAGACCTCATTATTTTTTAATTTAAAGTTTGTGTATGGTACTTAATACATATTAATTATGTTATTAAATACTCCCTCCATTTCAAATTAATTGAATTGTTGAGTTGTTTCATACCCTTTAAAAAAAGAAGATAAGACATAAATTAGGCATAACTTTTCATTCTTTACCCTTATTAATTATTGTCAAATTTATGATTAAAATAACTAAACATTAATTAATAACTAATTTCAATGCTAACTAATAAAGGGTAAAATTGGAAGAACATTCTATAAGTAGTGTTGAAAATTAAATAATTAAGTTAATTTAAAAAATAAAAAATATCTCAACAATTTAATTAATTTGAAATGGAGGGAGTAACACTTTTAAGAATCCATATATCACATTATTCAAATTAAAAAATGGATAAAGAAAAAAAAACATAAGTAAATTAACACGTCACATCATATATATATATATATATACTGGTCAATCATAGGCGTCCAAATCAAACACATGGTGATACATGAAAAATCAAAAAGAGCGATTTTTGCTTCATTCTGTCATACAACTTTAATCCACTTTCATGCAACTACGTGGAAGCTCACTTTCAAGTACCCATTCCTACTTACTCATCAATAATTCAACTATATATATGCTACTTCCGGCAAACTTCACTTCCATATTAATTTTTGAGTGACAAATTTAAAATGGAAGATGACCAAGAAAGTAAGAATAATATCGACATGTATAGAGGAGTAAGGAAGAGAAAATGGGGGAAATGGGTGTCTGAGATACGCGAACCAGGAAAGAAAACTCGAATATGGTTGGGGAGCTATGAGACAGCAGAAATGGCTGCTGCAGCTTATGATGTTGCTGCATTTCATCTAAAAGGTGAGAGACCAAGCTTAAGGCTCAATTTCCCTGAATTAATACATACATTCCCAAAACCCTCAAGTTCAAGACCTGAAGATGTACAAATGGCAGCTCATGAAGCGGCAATGAGGTTCAAACGGCCAATTGATGATCATCCAGACAACTGTGGTGCAGGCCCGGTGAGAGTAGGTCTCTCACCGAGTCAAATTCAGGCAATTAATGAATCCCCGTTGGACTCCCCAAAAATGTGGATGGAGTTAGCCGGGGCTTTATTACCTGTTAGAGAATACACTTGTCCCTCCTCTTCTTTTGAGGATCATCAGTGGGATGAAATCCAATACCATCATGATTCCATTTGGGATTTTTAATTTCCATATATATGCCTCAACCCCTTTAAGTAGTATATTTTAGACAAAATTATTGGGGGCCAACAAAAGGTATTTTATGCCATTATATTCTTTTAAATTTTTGTTTAATAGAGATTCTTCGTTAGAATAAATGTTACTAATCTCGAGACAAGTACGACCATGAAGATGGTCTAAAATAGAAGATAATGGTGGAGCCTTCAATTTTATTTTGCGTTTTCTATAGCCTTTAATATTTCTTTCCCTTGTAAATCTATATCTATTTACGAGATTTTGCGACATTACTTAGTTTATGTCCCAAAAAATCATATAGACAAGTATTTTGACTTGAGATGGTAAATTTTTCACAATTCCACAATTTTACAAGGGCAGTATATTGTATTAAATGATATATGGACATGGTACAAAACAACTTTCAACATCACCAACCATACAAGAACAATAAAATTATTACAAAAATCATGATTGACCGTTCAGAGCAAAAAATAAGTACAATCTCATTAGCACGCTACGGAGGAAAAATCAGGAGTAAACATATGCCAACAAAGCAAGAAAAAAGAGGTGGGAGAATTATGTAGAATCTCATTGCTCAAAGTGATGCACCAGGACTATGAAAGTTTCTGTTTTTTTTTTTTTTTTTATATAGGCCTTCGTATAGGATAGGATTTTCATTCCTCCCACCAAATCTAGAACCCTTAGAAATCAATCGTCCTCTAGACTGACACAACGTTTCATTAGAATTCATAATGACTATTCATCCTCTGAAATAATACAACTTGCACATACAAGCCCATATACAAACATTCAACAATCATGGCACTTCTGCCAAATAACTTTATTATTTAAATTACCTTTCCATAATAGGGATATTTCAAAGTCATCAATTGTTTTGGGAAATTGTGTTTTAATTTAACGTTAAGTCTTCATGATAGATTCCATTTTCCTCCTAAAATGAACGAGTTGTCCTCAATGCCCCTTGTTAGCTATTGCAGGAATTGGTGAGGGCTCAGGAAGTGAAGCAAACTCGACTAAAGATTTTAAGTCATTGACTCATTCACAGGGAAAACTTCTTCCAAAATATCACTTTAGACATCAAGTATAATAAAGCTCATCACAGGAAATAATATGTTCATATACATATCTTATCATGTAGATTGCAATTACGAGGGTTCAATGCAGGCTTGTAGTACATGCACATAACACCCTAGGTAGTTTGAAAATAACCTTTATAGTCAAAAGTATGTTTAAAAAGAGACATACCTTAAGTTTCGTTTAAAGATCCCTAAGCACTCTAAAAAACGTAATGTTTAACGCTAGTTCTACAATCAATATGGTGATAATATTTAGAACTTTAATCGAATTCTATGAGTTTCCCATCCTTCTAGAACAAAGTTTATGTTATAATAACTTTGAGAATCACCCAACAATGACAATACCCTTCAATAGTCTACACAAGTCCCAATTATTCCTCTAGTAGTTGCAACTAATTAGGGACTTACCTCATGAATAATCCTCAAGAAATCCTCCATAAATGATCTCAAATTAACTCCTAGAATCTATGGGTTAGGATGAGGATTTGTGTCACAACCCTCACCCGCGGTGAGTGGCACCCACACTAATCCCCGGTGTGAGAACCAACTAACTACTAACACACCATCCATAAGCATTCCAAAATAACAAGTTTCAAAAAGGGAAGACAAGTTTTATAATTTCAAAATCAAGTTCTCCTATAGGCATAAGTCATTATCATCAAACATCCGCGGAAGGAAACCCCCTATAACCTGAAAGTCATAGTACCCAAACACTAGTTGTCTAGAATAAGGGTATGAAACCCCCTATAACCTGAAAGTCATAGTACCCAAACACTAGTTGTCTAGAATAAGGGTATGAAAGCCCAAAACTTAAGAAAACATAAGTATGAAGGTCTAGTCTGAAGTGATGGACTAAGAAAATGAGAGGAATCCATGGCAGTCTGAAAGAAATATCTCACCCTTGGATTCAAATATCACTCGTCTCACAGTTGAGGTCTTGAAGTAGTCGTCTTAATATGCCCTATACTCAATAAAGAAAAAGCAAGTGTAGTATCAGTACACAAGCACAATGTACTTGTAAGATCATTGGCTAGTCTCAGTAAATGAAATATGAACAAGCAACTACAACATAGTAAAATAGATAACATACAATTATAAACACAAGTACAACATACCATATATTCATCGTCCTTACCATGAGTTTCTATGCATAATAAGCAAAAACAACCACTACACAATAAGCTAACCTAATTGTCTCACATAACCCACATACAAACTATTAGTGTACCAGTGTGGTACCCAAATCAATCATATATGAATATCCCCGTATCAAACATAGTATTCGAGCCAACCGTTAGTACATACCAGAAGTGGTATTTGAGCCAACCATGGGGATATCATGTACCATACATGGTACCCGATCCAACCATCAAACACACATCATAATCACAATCACAATCACAATGAATAGCAATCACACTTGTACACCCAAGTAAAACATATTCTATGCATGTGACTAACTATCCTTATCATTTCAAAACATGTTCAGTAATTTCCCTAATCATATATTATGCATGCAATACAAAAGAAGCAGTTAACAGACACATATAACAGAAATGGGAAAACAAACAATCTGTCACCATAAAAAAATCCATTAGGTCATGAGGGCACCAATTAACCAATATGCGAACCTTGTTTCTTTATGACCAACTAAAAGTTTAACTAATGCAGAAATAATATTAAATTAAGCAACTAACTCATACAAATGTAGAATAAACAAGTTAAAATCAAACTACCCAAAAACCTAGTGACAGCAGTACAAGAGTATCTACGAATACAAAATAAATCTAAAAACTACAACAACTTTCTAGAAGGAAATAAGATAGAAAATAAAGAAGTCTCTAGAATCTAGTAGTGTTGAAGAGAACATAACCCACCCTGAATTCCAACAATCACTGATAACGCTCAAATTACTCACAAAATAAGTTAATGAGTAAGCAATCATTATCAATATAAAATATCCAACAAGAGAGTCGGAGTCGAATCCCATAAGCAACAATTTATCGTTAATAAAAAAGACAAAGAATTACAAGCTACTAAATTGAATCTAAAATACCAATACACAATTATCAAAATAAGATTGGTTTAAGATACAAAATTTTAATTGGATAAAGATCTAACCAAGCAAGGGATAATTGGGAATCGGGAAATTTGGAAGTTAATCATCCTTTAAACGATTCATTACAACTCAACACATGCTAATTCAATCATAGGTAGGCCAGGTCATCATTAAAAATAAAAATCTTCTTTCGATCTCATTGTGCTATATCATGAAATCTTCTTTTAGTCTCAATCATGTAATTCAACAAAACAACCTACTACCTTAATATAGACCTCTCTTTCAAACAAGTCTAGCATTTAACAATGAAAGTCTAACTCTCTCTTTCGAGAAAACTTAAGAGTTAAATCTAACATTCAATTATCAATCTAATCATCCATTTCAAAAATTCTCTCACGAGCAACCCGCAAAGATCCAAGCTAAATTTGAGCGTGCACTCTTAAATGATAAATGAAATCGTGATAATTAGACTAAACTCATTTCATGAAGAAGAAGCATGTAATCAATTACAAAAGCAATAGAATGAGAAATCAAACACCCACATGACTTGTTTATTTATAGCACAAAACCTCAATTTCAAATAGCAATTACACCCACAATTCATGTAATATAAAGAAAGAGAGAGAAGATAGGATAATAAATATTACTCCCTCCGTTTAAAAAAGAATGACCTCCTTTTCTTTTTAGTCAGTTTAAAAAAGAATGACCTCTTTCTTTTTTGGTAATATTTTAATTTCAGCTTTCCACGTGGCATGTTTAAGGCCACAAGATTAAAGGGGAATTTTGTACATTTGACATAACTTTAATTTAGGACCACAAGATTCAAAAGCCTTCTTTATTTTCTTAAACTCTGTGTCAAGTCAAACTAGGTCATTCTTTTTGAAATGGAGGGAGTACTGTTAAGAACATAATCTTCAATCCAAAAGATAAATTGTGAGACAACATGCCTTCAAAGTCTCAACCCAAAATATGAACTCTAGAAATTTCCTCTCTACAATATTCTAAGATGAGGTATAATCTGAATTAGGAGTGGAGTTGTAACACCTTAGAAATTTGAAAGACGAAATGAAAGGGAAAAATATGATTTTGGCACTGAGGCAGTGACTACGAGTCCTTTCTACGGTTGTAGGAAGTTCCACGGGCAGTGGGAAGGGAGTCGTAGACTTGGAGATGAATTTTTGGAATTTCAAGTTTCTGAAGTTAGACCTACGAATGAAAAGGACGAGCCGTAGAAAATTGGACCAGTCGTAGATGGGTTTCGTAGGGGTAATCCAGACTTGGCGAATTTTTTGGGTTAAAGTTAAGGTCTAAGGATAGGGTCTACAGAACGTAGGAAGTTCGATGGTTGATAACACTCAACTAAACTTCATCTGATTCTAAGTGTAGGCGGTCGCAATCAAGTATAAACCCAACGAAGAGTTGGGGTCGATCCCACAGGGAGTGATAAGGTAGAGAATTCAATTACGAAGTGAAAGGAATGTTCTAATCGATTGTAGAAGTAGACATTTTTGAACAATTAAAGTAAATGGCAGGGGTTTGAAAATTAATGTCAATTGGGGGGGGGGGGGGATTAGAGTGAACAATCAACACAACTATGAGCACACATGGGTAATCAAGTAGAGAGGGATCCTTAGGAGTGTGATCGATTGAAAGTCAATTTCCCTATATGGGTGATTTTTATTTACTAAAAGTCATTGAATCTTAATGGGTAGACTAGTATTTAGGTGTAATTGCCATTTCTCAATCAACTATTACGAATCAAGCGAGTTCTCTCGAACCTCGAAAAGCATAACACAAATAAACAACCCAATACCTCAATTAATCTACTCTTTCAAGCTAGATTGGTAGGATTGAATTTAGACCCACTTTCTCAAGACAAGTCTATAATAACCCAATCACTACAATTGTCAATTAATAGTTTTAACTCTACAACCTCTTTCTCAAGGAAGCTTAGAATACTAGGCTAGAATTGTATTTTCAACTACAACTCATCAATTAAAACTCAACTACTAATTGACCCATTTCAAATCAACAATCAAATTAGTAAATACTAATACCCATAAGCTAATTGAAGCATTCAATCACATAATCACACCTCCAAGATGGGGGTTTTAGCCACACATAATAAATAGCAAGATATAGTTACCATCTACGTTTTCCGTCAACTTGGGTAACAATCCACAAGTCTTCAAAATGCTTGAAAACGAATTCAAAATCAAATAAATCCTTAATATCTACTCAAAAACTTAAAAAACAGTGTTAGGGATAAAAAAAAACCCAAAGATAGACAATATGGGAAGTCTCAAAAACTTCAGAACTTTTGAACTCTCTTTTTAAAATCGCATTTATACGCTTCTAGATTTTTAGTTTCGGAGCCACTCGGTGGAGTAAGTCGAGCTTCACTAACCAAGTCGGCGACTCACTGAGTGCTCCTTTCCATCGCCTTCTTGGCTTGGCAGTTCCACACTTCTCTTCTGTGACTTTAGGCGATCAAAACTTTTGGAGCTTCGCCGAATTACCCTTTCTATCACTGAGTTGACTTTGTCCATGGGCTAGCCTGCAGGAACTTTTGGCAAGCTGAAAAGTCACTCGGCGGCTCTTTGTCAAGCATGAGACTTGCTTTTCTTCAACTTTTTCAGCTTTTTCGTTCCTTTTTTCCCGGTAATGTCCTTGGCTTGCTCTTTTGCCTTCATTGCGGCAAATTAGCATTTAAACATTAGTTTAGAGTATATAATAGGGATTGAAGACATTAAAACTCTATATATTAAGCCCTAAATGAGTCGAAATCCCTAATCATCAACACCCCAAACTTAAACTTTTGCTCGTCCTCAAGTAAAACACAAGATCAATCAGTTCAACATAGATGTCTACAAATAGTGCTACTCAAGACTCAACATAAATGTACATGAAGTGCAATCTACCCATGCAATGTTGAATTGTGCACTACAAGTTTCAAATTGTGACTAGCCATCATCAAATAGAACTCAAGCTCACAATGCTTGCTTTAAATGCAAATTCAACCTCAACGACAATATTCGAATGTCCTCACATCAAGAATGATTCCATGCTCACACAAAGGTCATCAAAATTTCAGAATTAAAGAATCAAAAGCAACTCTCACACTCTCAAAGATAAACACATCCATGATTCTACCCATAGGCTTGCCCTTATTTTCCAATCAACATGACATTATGCTTAATCAAGATCACAAAGGTCTTTCAAAAGCTTGTAACTTGGGTGAGGGTAAAGGTATGATTATTTTGTCTTAGTGACTTTCACCTTCATGAAGCATGGCCTGCATTTCACATTTTTTCCCTTTCTTTCACTCCTTTTAATTTTCACAATCCACCCTATGTTCTTTTGAGCATGATTCATTGGATATCGTGATCTTTCATCCTTTGCACAAAATTTATTGCAACATTCTTTTTATTTTTCAATCTCTTTCTTCTCTTCTCTCTTTTTTTAGTATGGAGGGGTTCCATCTTTTTCAACACAATCCATCAAGGGCAAATTTTTAGAAACTTCTTGACTTTCCTCCTTTTTCACCAAACCACCAACTTAGGCTTTTGGCCTAAGTTGACTATTCAAACAGACCAATGTTTCATGAAGGATTTAGGCGATGAGGAAAAGAGATCAAAAGAGTTCATGTTTCATCCAAAGAAAAAGTTAGACTCAAACAGTGCTAAGCTAGGTTCATACTCTCACAAGGTGGTCACAAAGGTATACTAGCAATTTGGTTCACTCTCCAAAACTTTCGCCTAAGATCATCTCTATCATTCGCCTACATGAGTCGATTGGACTAACCGAGAAATTCTAGGTATTACCAAGCACATATTTCAAGGCAATTTCACCACACATGATATTCAACACAATCATCAATCAATATTCTACAATTTTAACTCGCGCGCAACGATCATCACAAGATTCATTTCAACAACCGACCAGTCACAATGAGATGCTAAGAGTTCACACATGACTTATGAAACTCAAATTTGGCTCATTCGAATTACCCAAACATATCGTTCAATCAAGAGCACTATTCAAGTCATCGGTATTGATCATAACTAATACTCAAATATGCAAGAGAACAGCCACATCCACACACATCAAGAGGTGAAACTTTAAATTTGGATAAAAAACCATCCAACATTCACATTAAAAACCAAAAAGCCATAATCACACAAAGTAATCATAATTGACTATCAAATATCAAACAATCACAAAAACAACCAAAAAGAGGCAGGTATGAAGATACTTCACCCCGCCAAACAAAACTAACAATTGTCCTCAATGTAACAAAATTAAATATAAAACTAAAGGGAGTCAAGATCCCCTGTCCGGCTAAGCCTGAGGTGTACACTGCACACCTGGGACTCTCTCAACCTAGGCATCAGTGCCAAGCTTAGCTCCATCCTTCACTCCATTAGACCCCACCATCGATGTATCCTGAAGAGTGGCCTCCATAGTTATTTGTATCATCGTGCCCTCTAGGTCTTCCAGGTCATCATATACTGTTGTATCTCATGTACTAAGTTCCTCCTCATCAGTCTCGGGAGCATCAGACTCGGCATCCTCATCAGCCAAAATAGCATCTCCGATCATAGTAGCCAGAGAGATCTCGAAAATGGCTAAAACTCTGTACTTGGGACCTCGGGAAGGTCCACCATATTGAAAAACATTGACGGATTTAAGCTCATCCACATCACATCTCAGGCTAGCAACATTGGTTCTCAAAGCCGTCACATCATCAGACTGGCATCCACTCTGCTCACATGCCTTTACTCTCCCTGTGAGGGCATCTATTGCCAAACCATGCACGGTGATCAGCTCCCGATTCTCTCTCAACTCAGCCCGGATAAGATCTAAGGCAACAACAATGGCCCTCTCAATCATACCAGGGGCAACAACCTCTACCCGAGAGGCAAGTACATTAACAGATTGGGCTAGATGGCCCATGTTGAATAGCATAGCCTGGGTCAATGGGAGCCGGGAAGCAGCAACAGTAGAAGTAGTAGCAACAACAAAATTAGAAGGGATAGTAGTAGAAATGTCAGGGGTACCTGAAGGCTTACCGGCCTAAGTAGGAAGGGTGGTGTCTATCTGTAGCATCTCTACATTAACAACTGGGGAAGTTTCCACCGGTGCAGTTCTCCTCCTCTCACCTAGTCTCTAGTGTACTCGGCCTCGATCCTCCGGATGTCAGTAGAGAAAATGGGAGTCACTTCCACATCCGTCTTCTCCACCAATGGAACTCGAGCACGCCAGCACAGCTCTGTGATCAACACCGGGAAAGGAAGTGAGGGATGACTCTATTTGTCCCTCATGGCCATGTCTTGCTCAATACTTAGCTCGAGATTTAGTCTATCCCGGTCAATGATGCACCCCAACAAAGCCGCCTTAGGATGCCTGAGTATGGACTCATTCTGTGAAGGAATCATGGTGAATACGAACCAATACCGGGAAACCACATTCAAGTCCTTCTTCTCTATCTAAACTCCTGGCTCGATCCATGTCGGTGTGATGTCAGAGAGAAAATGAGCCAACCACCCCTTTAAATAATCTAGGGTCTTCTTCTGTATCTGATCCACCAAATAGTGGATCACATTCATTATACACTCTTGTACCTCATTAATGTCGGTGCTGCTACATTTACCTTCTTACCACGCACCATCACATGATCAACCGGTGCGAATAAGCTGGCCTTCTTTTTACCCTTAGGCACTAACTTCCCATATTCAACATAAAACTATTGGACCCACGAAGGTATGTATGCTCCTCGGGGCCGTGTTAAGATCTCAAAATTGTGGAACTTAACGGTGTTCCACACTTCAGGGTATCTGTCCACCACTCCATCTGTAGACAACATCTTCTCCTCTAAGATAGTCCTCAACCTAGTAACTTTAACCCGTTCAACGATTGAGGTGGAGATGCTTGTACCAGAGGTATTGGAGGTACCTGCTCAACCATCTATGCTAGAGTTTTAGGAGGTGTAGGAGTCACCGATATCCTGGCTGGATCATGTAGCGCTTTAGAGCGCAACTCAGTTCTCCTCTTTTGCAAGGTTTGGTCATCCTTCGGCTTGGATACAGAGAGTGGCGATCTAGACCTCGAGTTGCTCTCACCATTAGACTCTGAGGTGGTGAGGTAAGTGTCATAGATGCCCATGCTGTTGGAGCTATCCTTCGCTGGACGTTGCACCGTAGACCCATTACCCTTTTCTGCATGCTTCCACGCTATCGGAGCAAGTTTTGCTTATGTAGCTCGTGAGGGTGCATCACCCTCGTTTATCATTTTTCCCCATGCTCTCTTCCGAGGTGGTTGATTTCTGCCTAGAACCTTAGGTCTGGCCATACCTGCAAAACAACATAGAATAAACCAATACGTTAGAAACAATTAAAAAATATATAAAAGTGTAAAATCTACATAGTCAATACACATACGGAGAGAACCATCTTTCTTTCTAACAAACAAAACTGGAGCACCCCATGGAGAGATACTCGGTCGGATGAAACCCTTATCCAACTAATCTTTCAATTGTTCTTTCAACCCTTACTGACGCCATTTGGCCTGCATCGTTTCATGATGTAGACACATGTAACTAGGATCAGCATCCAGCGCCTCGTTGATCCATTTGAGATCTCAGAGTCAGTTGGTGAGCCTCCTTGCTATCTGGCGGACTCCTTTTATCATTTGCTTTAGTATTTTAATTGTTAGGATGATCGGAGGTCTTGTACCGACATCCCTCTTTATTTTAGAGGCTTCATAAATGAGTATTTATAGTTCTTTAGTCTTTCCATTTTCAGTGTATACATTAAGACTTGAGTTGCCATTTTGGCTAGTTTATTATTTCTTTAAGATTTTGCATGAGTTGTCCTTTGAGACTATTTCTTGTTATTTAAGTCTTCCATTATGAGTTAAGCTAGGCCAAGGGTTCGCTTGGGGCCATCAATGGTTCTCGAGTGCCAGTCCCTCCCAGGGTGTAAGCTAGGGGCGTGAAAAGCTTGGTATTAGAGCACATAGTTCAAGAGTCCTAGGGAGTCTATGAAGCCGTGTCCGTAGAGTCCTGGTTATTAGTGTGAAGCGCACCACATCTATAACTAGGAGGCTGCGATATTTAGGAACATCCTCACTTTTTTCACATTCATTTCGTGAGATATAGTTCATCTCTATAAAGTCTCTTTCTAACTCGTGCTTGCTCGTGTCTTTCAGTTAATCATGCCTCCACGGATAGCTATTAGAGGTCAACTTGCTAGGCGTAATATCGAGGAAAAAAGGGTATCCAATGCACCTGAAGTGAAACCCCAAGGAGAGGTCACCAATGCTAAATTTTAGGAACCAATCCGAATGCTAAGTCAAGCTGTAACCAACCAAGTTGGGCAACAAAGAGGGGTTCGACAAGAAGAGGCTGATACTTTAAGGATCCGTGTGTTCTTCAGGATGAATCCTCCAAGCTTCACTAGTTCAAGCACTACTGAGGATCTGGAAATTTTATCAAGGAAAGGCATTTGAGGTTATGCATGTTGCCGATGCTGAGCGAGTGAAACTAGCTGCATATCAACTAAAGAATGTTGCTACGACTTGGTTTGACCGGTGGAAGAAGGGTAGGGCTGAGGCTGCACCGATTTTGAGTTGGGCTATGCTTGAGGAGGCTTTCTTGGGGCGTTTCTTTCCCTGAGAACTGAGAGAAGCCAAGGTATGGGAATTCCTTACCCTTTAGCAGAATTCACTAAGTGTTCATGAGTAAAGCTTGAGTTTACCCAACATTCTCGATATGATTGTGAGATGGTTGCAGATATGAGGAGCACAATGAGTTTATTTGTGGCTGGGCTTTCTCATCTGTCAAGCAAAGAGGGAAAGGTAGATATGCTAATTGGCGATATAGATATAGCAAGGTTGATGGTTTATACGCAGCATGTTGAGGAAGAAAAGCCGAGAGATAGAGAAGAGTTTAGAAACAAGAAGGCTAAGACAGGGAGTGAGTCCGGGCAACAAAGAAATAATGTGGACCATTCATTCTTTTAGCAAAAGCAAAATGGACCTGCTTTATCATCTGCTAGTGCACCTACACCTAGAAACAAAGGTGAGTATAATAGTCAGAATTCACAAAACTTCAGAGCTAAACCCGCACAGTCTCAGGGTAGTATGGCACAAGGAGGTAACTGGGCTCCGGCATGTGCTAAGTGTGGTAGGAACCAGCTAGGTAAGTGTCGCGATGGCTCCACAGGTTTCTTCAAGTGTGGACAAGAGGGTCACTTCATGAAAGAGTGCCCTAAGAACCGGCAACGTGATGGGAATTAGGGTAATATGGCCCAATCTTTATCAGTTGCTCCACCAGACAAGGCTGCACCTAGAGGAGCTACTTCTGGTACTTGCAGAGGAGCAAACCGCCTTTAAGCAAAATTAGTCGTCAAGAGCAAGAGAATTCTTCAGATGTTGTTACTGGTATGATCAAAGTATTTACTCTTGATGTTTATGCTTTGCTAGACCTAGGAGAAAGTTTATCTTTCGTGACTCCTTATGTTGCAATGAATTTTGATGTCCTCCCTGAGAAACTTTGTGAGCCCTTTTGTGTTTCTACACCTGTTGGGGAGTCTATTCTAGCTGAACCAGTATATCGTGATTGTGTCATTTCCATCAATCACAAGAGCACCATAGCTGGTTTAGTTGAGTTAGACATGGTTAATTTTGATGTCATTCTAGGTATGGACTGGCTTCATGCCTGTTATGCCTCCATTTATTGTAGAAGTCAAGTTGTTAGGTTCCAAATTCCTAATGAGCCAGTTATAGAGTGGAGTAGTAGTTCGGTAGTGGCTAAGGGTTGTTTCATTTTGTACCTTAAGGGAGAAAGTTAGTTTCCAAGGGTTGTGTCTATCACTTAGTCCGAGTTAATGATTCTAGTGTTGAGACACCTCTTATTGAGTCAGTTCTAGTTGTGAGTGACTTTCAAGAAGTCTTTCCTGATGACCTACCCGGACCCTCCTGAGAGAGATAGACTTTGGTTTAGATATTCTTCTTGATACTCGTCCTATTTCTATTCTGCCATATAGAATGGCTCCAACAGAGTTGAAAGAGCTAAAAGAACAGTTGAAAGATCTCCTAGATAAAGGTTTCATTCGACCAAGTGTCTCACATTAGGGCGCTTCGGTATTATTTGTAAGGAAGAAAGATGGTTCCCTTAGGATGTGTATAGATTACCACCAGTTGAACAAAGTTACCATCAAGAATGAAGTATCCTCTTCCGAGAATTGATGATCTTTTCGATCAACTTCAGGGTGACACCTGTTTCTCTAAGATAGACCTCAAACAGGCTATCATCAGTTAAGAGTAAGGGAATGTGATATTCCAAAGACAGCTTTCAGGACTCATTATGGTCATTATGAGTTTCTGGTCATGTCGTTTGGTTTAACTTATGTGCCTGCAACATACATGGACCTTATGAATAGAGTATTCAAGCGTTATTTAGATATGTTTGTTATCATGATCATTGATGACATACTAATCTATTCGAGAAATGAGGAAGATCATGCTAGTCATCTCAGAATAGTTCTCCAAACTCTGAAAGATAAAGAGTTTTATGCTAAGTTCTCGAAATGTGAGTTTTGGCTTGAGTCTGTGGCATTCTTAGGCCAAATTGTTTCTGGTGATGGAATTAGAGTAGATACCCAAAAAATAGAGGCAGTGCAGAATTGGCCTAGACCCACATCTCCAACTGATATTAGGAGTTTCTTGGGGTTGGCTGGATATTATAGGAGGTTTATCGAGGGGTTCTCATCTATTTCATGTCCTTTGACCAAGTTGAAAACAGTGAAGTTTCAATGGTCTGAAGCTTATGAGAAAAGCTTTCAGGAATTGAAAAGAGGTTGACTACTACCCCAGTATTGACCTTACCAGAAGGTACTCAAGGTTTTGTTGTGTATTGGGATGCGTCTAGAGTTAGTTTGAGTTGTGTTGATAGAATGACAAAATCAACCCACTTTTTGCCTGTAAAGACTACCTACTCAGCAGAGGATTATGCTAAGTTGTATATTCAAGAAGTAGTTAGACTTCATGGGATTCCGATCTACATTATTTCTGATAGAGGTGCCCAATTTACTGCTTAGTTCTGAAAATCCTTTTAGAAAGGCTTGGGTTCAAAGGTGAACTTAAGTACTGCTTTTCATCCTCATACATATGGTCAAGCAGAGCGCACTATTCAGACCTTAGAGGATATGTTGAGGGCTTGTGTGATTGACTTCAAAGGTAATTGGGATGATCACCTACCTCTCATTGAGTTTTTTTATAACAATAGTTACCACTCTAGCATCCAAATGGCTCCCTACAAAGCTCTTTATGGGAGAAGATGCAGATCTCTTATTGGATGGTTTGAAGTTGGTGAAGTTGGGTTGATATGACCAAACCTAGTTCATCAAGCTATGGAGAAGGTGAAAGTGATTCAAGAGAGGTTGAAAACAACGCAGAGTCGTCAGAAATCCTACACTGATGTTAGAAGAAGGGAGTTAGAGTTTGAAGTAGATGATTGGGTCTACTTGAAAGTTTCACCCATGGAAAGTGTTATTATATTTGGTAAGAAGGGGAAAATTAGTCCCCGGTATATTGGCCCTTACCGAATATCCAAAAGGGTTGGAAATATAACTTATGAGTTGGAGCTACCACAAGAGTTAGCAGTGGTTCATCCGGTATTTCACATCTCAATATTGAAGAAGTGTATGGGCGATCCTTCATTAATCATACCAATTGAAGATATTGGTATCAAAGATAGCTTATCCTATGGGGAGATTCCTATTCAGATTTTAGATGACCAAGTTCGCAAGTTGAGGACCAAGGAAGTAGAATTAGTCAAAGTTCTTTGGAGAAATCAGTTTGTTGAGGAAGCTACTTGGGAAGCTGAGGAGGATATGAAGAAGAGATATCCACATCTCTTTGAATACGGAGAATTCCAAATTAAGATACTAATCCTTTTCTTGGCATTTATATTTTTAAATTGGCATATTGTATTTGCATTTTTGCTTGTTGGGTGTTTGAACAGAATGTTAGATGTTACACCCTTAGCATACTAAGATTGATCTCAATCAAGGATGAATGTTCCCAAGGGGGAGATATTGTAACACCCCGCAACTAGAAATAGGTAGAATTAGAAAGAGTCATTTTTGGAAAGAATGAAAATCTGGAAAATTTGACAAGATAAAGTTAAGTTTGAGTTTTAGGTCAACTTCAAATGATCATAACTTCTATCTCAAGATGAGTTAGGTGTGCTAATCAATACCGTGTGAAAGATCTTGGAATTATCTTTCCAACGCCACCGAGTTTGCTAAATTTCGAGTTCGTATGAGTGAGATATGCCCATTCGAAGTTGGGCTGTCTAGATAAAGAAAGTCAAAACCGGATTTTCGAAGGGTATTTTGGTCTTTTCCTTGCCCAATTATTTTATTTCATTTTTAGGAGTTTAATTGGGCTCTAAATTGAACTTGGTCAGGTTATGCTTTTGGAAAAAGGGTTAGGGTTTTGAGAGAAGAGCAAATTAAGAAGAGGAGAAAAGAGGAGAAGGAGGAAGAATCGCCAAATCTTGAAGCTAAGGTCATGGATTTCATCAAGGGGTAATCCCTAAGAGGTATGTTAGATCACATAGCATTGGGTTAGTTCACCCACGCGCCAATCATGATTCAATTCAACGAAGTTGTGTCATTTTGAAAGCAAATATTATGAGTTCTTGATGATAATTCGTTTGAAATCTTATGGGTTTTTGTTGTTTTAGTTTCTTGAGTTTGATTCATGAAATTAGGTGTGATTTCGAGTTGAATCTTGCATATATTGATGATATAGTTGATTCTAAGTGTTTGGGGAAAGAACCAAGTGAATTTGGGGGGGGGGGGGAGGGGTGGGGTTTAAAGTTGAAAAACGAAGAAGAAAAATTGGGGAATTTCTGGGCAGGGGCTTGGGGCACCGCGCCTCCCAAAGCGCCTCACTCAGAGTCTGAAGTTTGGGCTCTGGGGCTTCGCGCCAGCCAGAGCGCCCCAACCCAGTTCTCTGAAGTTTGGGCTCTGGTGCCCCACGCTTCTCAGAGCGCTAGGGACACCAGTTCTCTCACCTTTTCCCACTTCTTTCCGTACTAGTTCCCTAGAAACGTACTTATGTTTTGTAGTTGATTCCTACGCTCTAAGGTATGTATACACATCATGAATCATCTATAAACATGATATCATAAACCTTGAATCCATAATTCAATTCAAGGAAAGTTAAGAGTAAGTCAAGAGAAGTCAAGAGAAGTTCATAGAGTTTTCCAAGAGTCTTTTACAAATGTTTTAACTTTGTTTTAAGACTTGAGTTTTGAGTTGAGTAAAGTGTAAGAGCAAAGTTCATTTCTTCAAAAGATTATACGAGAATTAAGTATTCCCAAGAGTTAAAATGTTTTCACATTTGAGCAAGAAAGGAAACACCGATTTTTAACAGAGCCTTTAAGCTAGTTTTTGAGTAATTATTTCAAATCACAGAAATAGTTTTGTTTTTAAAAAATATGAGCCGAGTATATTTTGGGAGTAGTATTGAGCACCGAGATGAGGACGAGTTCTTAATAACTCAAGTCCCCATAAACCATGTAGCCATCATGGGTAGAAAGGATCATACTTTTTAGATAATTCCTTAGTTCTTTTTAGCATAGACTAGTGGATCCACTTAGTTGAGGCATTCTATATGATAGCAAAGTATAGGACAGTTCTGGCAGCGTGGGCGAGACGCTGTAATACCACTTGGGCTTATAGTAGTGGTTGTTGGTTAGAGAAACTCCCACAATATTATATTACTTTATATGTAAATTGAGTTGCTATTGTATTTCTTTAATACATTGAGTTGCCATCTACTGTTTTAAATGCTTTGTCTAAGCTGCACCCTTATTGTTGTTTTCACTTTGCATTTGAGTTGGGTATTGATGAGTTGAGTAAATCTAAGGTAAGTGTTCTCTTCAGAATCTTTTCAAGCTTATGTCTTTTTTTAGCATTCCCCTCGCATACTCATACATTCAATGTACTGACACCATTTGCCCTGCATCATTTCATGATGCAAACACAGGTAACTAGGATCAACATCCAATGCATCATCGATCCAGTTGAGCACTAAGAGTCAGTTGGTGGGCCTCCTTGCTATCCAGAGGACTCCTTTTATCATTTGTTTTAGTATTTTAGTTGTTCGGATGATCGGGGATTGTAATGACCCGAAAGGTCGCTTTTGAGAATTTTCATAAAATTAGCGTTTTACCCCTTTCGATAGCTGCCCTGAGTAACTTTTGATCAGTTTGTGAAGTTGTTTGGGAATTTTGAACTATTTGTTTAACTACGGTTATTTAGTTGACGGGAATTTATTAAATAATTTTTTTTTAATTAGCTGGTGGTTAATGGGCCAAGTCCAAATATTACGTTAATACCCTATATCAGTTTAGATCACTATTTTATTAAAAAAATAAGGAACCTCCCGATTAGGACTTCATAACCTCGGCACAGCCAGATCGCCGACCAAGGTACATCAGGTAAGATCTAAGTCTTAATTGATGCTTTTGTATACATGCATTAATGTAATATTCTATTATAATCGTAATAATTAGTGGTGAAAGAGGAAAGAAGGAAAATTGACTTGAATAGGGTTGTTGTTCACGTAGGTCCTTGAAATTGGTGTGAATATTTTTCTTAAATGGTAAATTATGGCCATGATTGGATAGTGATGACAATAATTTGTATTTAACTAGTTATGATTGGAAATTATATATATATATATATATATATATATATATAGAATAGGCTAAGATTATGTATGCTTTTATTTTAGTTAAAGTTACTGGGCATGTTTTTGTGTAGATTTTGGTTTGAGAAAACGGCTAGCCCACAATCATTTACGTGGCTGTAGTTTGAAAAGACATTGTGAGAAAATATGTTGTAAATTAAGTAGTAATAGACCTGACAACTATGAAGTATAATCTTAATGAGTTAATCATTGGAAACCATAGAATTTTGATAATTCTTTTTAATATAATGTATGTCAGTTTTAGATATTGACTCTGAAGGTTACTGGTGGCTTAATCGACTGTTGGGTAGGAATTTTTACTATGGTTATCATACTAAGACCCAAGTTTGATATATTAAGTTGTGTAATTGAATATTGGATGCATTATATTATATGAAAACTATTAGGGTTGTAGTGTTTGGAGAAATTATGACTTAACCATAGACTTGAAGTTTGGAAGTATGAGGGTTGACATGATAATTGGCATCAAAATTTAGGAACTTGATTTTAGGTTTGTGTAAGTTTTTGGGTCTATGGGCTAGACCTATAGTAATATGGTTGTTGTTAGTTGTGAAAACTTATTGTGATTAATTATTTGAATAGATTGCATTGATTTGGAAGCCTAACGAAAGGGGAAGGCTCAAGAGTGATTGTTTGATGATTTGAGGCAAATGGATTTTTAAACCCTTGTTAAGTGTATGGAATTCGTGTATTTCCTTGTAATATGTGTTTGGGGGTAATGAGACTTGGTGATGGGTTAACTTATCCTCATTGATTAATTCTAATTATGAAAAAGGGGTAATAATAGGCAATGTGATTAATTGTTTGTGTGTGATGTGTTAAGAATTGTTTATGACGGGCATTGGTACGAATACCAGTGTTATAAAGGGAAAGTTTATTACTATGGAATGCGGATTGTAATTCGAGAATGCCAAAGCATATGGGCATTAGCTGATATATTATTGACTTGATTTATTATGTGTGATTGTGTTCTTTATTGAACTCGTATACTGGTGATAACTAAGGTGATTACATATCATATTGATATTTGATTGAGATGCATCATCCCTTTTATTAAAATCATATTGTGCACATGCATTGACATGAGATTGAGTATAAGTTGGGCACGTGGAGATCATCCGTGATGGGATGGTGAGATGTTAAAATTATAATTTGGGCACGTGGAGATCGTCCATGTCGGTATATGGACCTCGCGAGTCCCCCATGGTCCGATTTTGATTATTATCGCTTCCCTCCATTCACTTTCAGTTATAATGATGACTCGTGCGTGGTTTCTCATGTGAGTAGTTGATGTCATGTATGGTTTGAATGTTAGATCTGGTATTAAGGTGGAAGTAATACAATATATTTATGGAAAGGATGTGTGGTTAGAGTTAGAATGTTTAACAATTCGAAGGGGTTGTGTAAGGTTAGTTACCCTAGTAATGTGAAGAGTACTTGTTTAGTATATACAATATTAGAGTAGTTTAACAATTGAAAGTGGAATGATTAAAGGGATGGCTAGATAATGGACATGTAACTTTAGAAACTACAATTAGTAAAGTTATCATAACATGAATGGGTTGCTTACAAAATGATGTACCAATTGAGGTAAAAATTTCTACTACGATTTATAGATTGTGTGTATATCAAAGAAGGTCATGATATGACTACTACAATAGTATTGATGCTTACTTGGTTAGAGTTATGGAGTGTGTTACTTTTGATATTGACCTGACCCACGAAAAAATACATATAGTTTGGGCTAGATACAAAACTGATTTGGTGATATTTTACACCTATTCGATGGGTAAAAATGTGTGACATATTTGGATATGATCTTCTCACTAGGTATGATGTGTTCTAGTGGTGGATCTAACAGACTTTCACAATGTGGTACTAGTGGTACATGGAAACAGATACATCGATTGTCAAGTGCGAATACTGACTACTTAACGAGTTATCAGTTGTATCGCTTGTTTATATAATGAGATTTGATATTGCATTCACATTTGAGAAACAAACTAGGTTGTTACTGCAAATGTTTGGGGTTAAGCAGTGTGTATAAGGAAGATTTTTGTGGTGGATCACTGATACGGTATCAATGCGTTTATTTTGTAAAGTGGATCTCGAGAAATTCTAATTAAGGACTGGTCATTTCATTGTAAGCTCTAAGGGAGTGGATCAATATCGAAATGGTAAGCTTATGGATAAAGAAAGTCTTAACGAGTATACTTGCATGAAGGTAATTGAAAATTTTAGTAAGAAAGTGCGTGTAAAAGTGGGTTAGTCCTTTGGATTGGATTGGTATAATTGGGTTTAAGGTGTCATATTGATGAAAAGGTTGACTTCGTGGTGCTGACAAGAGCTAACTGAGCATGATGGTAATAGAGGTTTGTGATGGATTGTGATTGAGATGAAACTATATAATAAGGATAGTTGGTTAAACGAGTTTTATATCGTAATAACGACTTGCGACCATCTAATGTTGTGGTTTTCCACTATTTGATGAGTAATGTGGTTTTATGAAAAGTTGTAGGATGTGTTGAAACACTGCTTGAATAGAATTGAAAGGAGCTAGAGTCATAAATAGAAAGAATTAGTGAGATATAACTTAGCTTTCAAATTGAGGAGAGAACAAGGATATGTACTTTGATTGTAAGGGCCAAAGATGTATCTTTAGAAAGAGCGGATAATTGGATTAAGAACACGTAGTTCCATCTGTTTTCCCCAGATTATTATGATAGTTTTACATGCCATTCATATTGGTTAAAAGTTGTTGGATAAGATTTGAGAAAAAAGTCTACACATGTTTGACTCGAGTGAGGTGATAAGTTTTTTTTATGGTTTTGAGTTTGATGATGAGTATGGTTGGATTTTTAGCGAAGATTATGATAAGGTCAATGGAAGGGCGATCAATGATAGGCTAAGATACGTGAATTCATAAAGGTCTTCAATGTATAAGTTAATGTTGATAGATAATAGGACTGTGTTACATGGTGGAGATCAAAATTCAAGTTTTTCATGGTTAGTTTATGTTTGTGGTCGTATGTTCTGTCAAGGTATTGATTAGTAAGGTAATAAATGATCGATCGCATTGAATATTGAGCATTTGGAAGGACTTGTACATGGTTTGAGTCATAAAGTGTGTTACTTTGATTTTTAAGTTTTTATTTAAAGGATAAGGTAAAAATGTCAAGGGTTGTTTGCCAAAGAATAAGATTGGTGAGCGAGTCAACAAAAGGAACAAGAATCTAGTGTATTGAAGAGTTCAAAATATTTAGAATTTTGTGTCGTGGGAAGAATTTAAGAAAAGTGAAGGAATAAGACCTCTCGTATATACCCTTGGTTAAGAATGAAAGGTTATATGGATTTTTTCCTTTGAATTAAGATATGACTATGAGATGTGAACTGGTTCGACATCGACTTACTTAGAGTTATCAACGACTTTACGAAGATTTGGTTTTTGCTTGAGTGACAAACAATGATGTGTGGAAGATTCTGCATTGTTATGTGAGGCTAGATTATTCAAATTATGGTAGGTGACTTATGGATGTGCAACAGTATGGACCTAAGGTTCTACATGGTTAATGAGGATTTCGAGGGAATTGAAACTACTTTATTGATGGAACTACATAGACTATTATGATGCATTACATATACATTTGATGGTGAGTAGAAGTTATGAGCTTATAGTATATAGAATTATTGAGTGACTACAGTTTTCTTTGAGTTTTGGCATGAGGTACATGATGGTGTGAATGGTAGTTGAAAAATGGTATGTGAATGTTCTGGTGAAGTTGACATTGGGTATGATTCAATTATTTTACCTCGATGGAAAAGTATTTTTAGAATTGAAATTAGTGCTATCAGTCTTGGGTGTGACTCATATCTGTCATGTAATGCTTAAATGGAAAGAGAGGGAGCCATATTTTGAAATTTTTAGAAGCTACAATGTGTTTGCTAAGAAGACTTTAATAATAGTAACAGTTTAAGAGTAAGGTAAATGGTTGATGTAGTTATGATTTTTGTTGGTATTAAGAGTGTTAGCTTATATGGAGTACTGTGAGAAGTATGTGGGGTTTGATGAATCGAGTATTTGTAATATTGTAACGGAGATCAGACTGGTTGATTGTGGGTGCCTAAAAATTGAGAGATGGAGTCAGATGAATGGAATTTTATTTATATGGGCCCTAAGGAGTATCTTGTGTTATTCGACCTTGCTTCTGTATATTCTTATATGACCATCTACTTCATTTTGGATATGGTTTGGAGTGTGATTCGCTACCTATACCCACACGTGTTTTCTTATCAATGAGTGAATCCCTAGTGGTGGATCAGGTGTATCGATCCTGTGATTGTCCTCTTGGTAGGGTGGCATCTTTGGTTAGACTTGTTCGTTTCAGTTATGGAAGACTTGCTATTGTTTGGGATAGTTGAAGTATACTAGTGATTCTACACGCACAACCTTCCTTATGAGAACTTATATAAGAGCTACTATATATGAAGAGTTACAATTGTCTAAGAGTGTTGTTCGAGATTCGGCATTTTGAAGTGTATCGCTTGTCAATGTTTACTTGATCATTTTCTTCTTTGGGTTAGATAAGTTTAATTCTCCCTTGATGAGTACCTGATATGTAAAGATCATATTTTTATAACTTAAGTTTGTGGAAAGATTATGTTGTGAAAAGGCAACTTTGATAAGATCTGTGATGGTTTATGCATTATGAGTGTGTGAGGGTTGGTTTAGGTTTATTTTTGGTGGTAGCGAGTATTGATTTAGAATTTTATCGTGGTTATGTGAGAAAAGATTTGTCCTAGTTATTGTGTTAAGGTCCAATGAGTTTCTGTTTAGATTGAGTTCATGGATTGGTCTGTGGCTTGATAATCACTCGTAATTTGTAAATTTGTCAGATTTGATTCGAAAGTTTAGTTTTTAGTAGTTGTTCTTGATAGAATGGTCTTAAGGATGAACTCACTTGGAGAGATAAACATTAACTCTAGAAATTATACCTCAAGCTTCTAGTAATGTTGGTTTCCTTCTTTCTTCTTTATGTTTGGGGATAAACATGGTTTTTAGTGGTGGATAATGTAATGACCTAGAAGGTCGCTTTTGAGAATATTCATAAAATTAGTGTTTTACCCCTCTTGATAGCTGCCCCTAGTAACTTTTGATCAGTTTGTGAAGTTGACTGGGAATTTTGAACTATTTGTTTAACTACAGTTATTTAGTTGACGGGAATTTATTAAATAATATATATTTTTTATTAGCTGGTGGTTAATGGGCCAAGTCCAAATATTAAGTTAATACCCTATATCATTTTAGATCATTCTTTTATTAAAAAAATAAGGAACCTCCCGATTAGGACTTCATAACCTCGGCACAACCAGATCGCCGGCCAAGGTACATCAGGTAAGATCTAAGTCTTAATTGATGCTTTTGTATACATGCATAAATGTAATATTCTATTATAATCATATTAATTAGTGGTGAAAGAGGAAAGAAGGAATATTGACTTGAATAGGGTTGTTGTTCATGTGGATCCTTGAAACTAGTGTGAATATATTTCTTAAATGGTAAATTATGGTCATGATTGGATAGTGATGACAATTATTGGTATTTAACTAGTTATCATTGGAAATTATATATATAGAATAGGCTAAGATTATGTATGCTTTTATTTTAGTTAAAGTTACTGGGCATGTTTTTGTGTAGATTTTGGTTTGAGAAAACGGCTAGCCCACAATCATTTATGTGGCTGTAGTTTGAAAAGACATTGTGAGAAAATATGTTGTAAATTAAGTAGTGATAGACCTGACGACTATGCAATATAATCTTAATGAGTTAATAATTGGAAACCATAGAATTTTGATAATTCTTTTTATATAATGTATGTCAGCTTTAGATATTGACTCTGAAGGTTACTGGTGGCTTAATCGACTGCTGGGTAGGAATTTTTACTATGGTTATCATACTAAGACCCAAGTTTGATATATTAAGTTGTGTAATTGAATATTGGATGTATTATATTATATGAAAACTATTAGGGTTGTAGTGTTTGGAGAAATTATG
>JAJOOR010008611.1:0-49499 GCA_036250505.1 Solanum acaule | reverse complement strand
ACAAGAAGTAAACACCGCCACCATAAGTGGACCAAACCACACAACATCAATTCTCATACTATAGACTAGAAGTTAGGTCAACTTACCAATTCTCCAAGACATGATCACCATGGATCAATCCTCAACAATTCATAATCAATTGACATAGATGGCAATAGGAATCAACAATGTAACTCAATAACATAAACATAATCCAAGTACAATTCTATAAACAAAGGGACCAACCCATAACTTTGCCCATAAGGCCATAATTCTCAACTCATCAATATACCAACAATTCAACATGAATAAGTATAGATAATCATAGGAAACTTCAATACAATCTAATCTAAACATAATTTCACCAATAGAGATCATATTCACAAAGACCCACATCATATGCCAATTTTTGGGAATTTGGGGATCATGGGTTCTTCAAGAATTCCTTTCAAAATTATCTTAAAAACCTTAATTCCACATCAATTCATCAATATAATGATTTAGAAAATCTTTTGACAAAGGACCCATGTTTAGATTGAAAATTGGGAATTTTGGTCTTTGAATCACTTTTGAAAATCTTTGATAGAACTCCTTGAATGATAGGTTATTCAAGAATCAATAGTTACCATACCTTAATTATTGAAGACCCATGAAATTGAAGAATAAATCATTTGAAAACCCATCTTCTAGCTTGAGCTTCATTAAGGTCTTCAATGGAGTTTTTAAGAGAATCTACTTTTGAGAGGGAAGGGTCAATTTGAAGAATGAGGTCTAATTCTAGGTTTTGGGTCTTTAACCAACTTAAAATACCCTAAAATAGGTAGAATAACCGTTTATAATAATTTCCCAAAGTACCCAAACTACCCCTCACTTAGTTAGACCTTTTAAACAAGTTAAACTTGAGTTTTATTTTCACAGATTTCGTCGGGGATCAAGTTCGCGACGCGGAGGTGTTCCCACAAGTTTCTAGAAATTAAATTCTGAGACAATAGAGTCCGCGACATGTCTGCGACGCGGACCAAAACTTTTGGCCCTTGGTGGAGCTAGTCCGCGACGAGGACATGCTCCCTCCAAGCACAACTTCAAGCTGCCTTGGCAGCTTATTTGGCCAAGGGTTGGGGTCCTCCTCGACGACCCTTAGGGTGGTCCCGGGGAGTCATACCTGAATGTTTTGACCCTAAAAGCATTTATTAAGACACTAGGGTCACCTCCACTGATTTTAGACTCTAATCAAGACATAAAAACATGAACAACATACAAGAACACACCAACACGAAAAGACTAGTTTCCAAACGTCTTGGTCGTCCCTTGACGTTTGACTTCCAAAATCTTTAAAACCTACTAAGAAGGATATTCTTCATTATTTTACCAGGTTATTAATGCATAAAACCCATGTGAGGCTCTACTTTATCGTACTTCAATTTGAGGGTCGTTACAGGTGATACATACTTCTTGACATTTACTGATGATTTCACGCGTTTTGGTTATGTCTATTTGAGTTCTCATAAATCTGAAGCACTTGAGTGCTTTAAAAGATAAATGAATGAAGTTGGAAATCAATTAGATAAAAGCATAAAGGCTTTAATAACTAACTGAGAACGTGAATATTTGCCAAAACAATTTGAAGAATTATGTATTGAAAAGGGTATTATCAGACAATGAACTACTCCTTATACACCTCAACAAAATGGTGTAGCTGAAACAAGGAATAAAACATTATTGGATATGGCAATATCAACGATGGCGCAGGCAAATTTGTCTATCTCTTTTTGGGGAGATGCATTATTGACTGCGGCTTACATATTGAACAAAGTGCCTTCTAAATCAGTTTCTTCCACTCCTTATGAACTTTGGACTAGTTACAAAATAAACCTGAATGACCTACGACTATGAGGTTGTGCAACATATATTAAAGATCGCTTTGGTAAGTTTGGTAAACTAAGTCCAAAAGGAAAGAAATGTATCTTTATAAGGTACTTTGAACGCTCCAAAGGGTATGTGTTCATCGATGAACTGGAGGATGGAAGTATTACCGAAATTGTATTACGAGATGTCAGCTTTTTGGAAAATGATTTTCCCAAAAAGGTTGAAATAGATGAAGTTGAGCCTCTCTACTAAATGTGGAATTCAAAATATCATGTAATGTTGTCATACATACTTGATAATTCAATGGATCAATAAATGATTCCTGGTCCAAGTGGGAGTTATGAATCCCAAAATCCTATAGAGGAATCTGAACTTCAAATACGTAAGAGTACAAGAAAAGGTGTACCTAAACGATCTTATGAGGTTGAGGATTATGTTTTCTTGGTATCTCCAACAGAATTGGATGAACCTAATTCTGTGACTGAGGCCTTATCGAGCCCTAAAAGAGATAAATGGTTAAAAGCGATAAAAGAAGAATTATAGTCTATGAAAACCAATAAAGTCTGGGATCTAGTTTACCTTCCTAAAGAACGTAAAGCTATTGGGAATAAATGGATTCTCAATGTTAAACGCAAACCGGATGGGTCAATAGAAAGACACAAAGCACAATTGGTGGCAAAAGGTTTTACTCAAGAAGTTGGAATAGACTATGAGGAAATGTTTTCACCAGTTGTGACATTTACCTCCATACAATTACTTATAGCTATTGTTGTACGTTTAGATCTAGAATTACACCAAATGGATATGAAGACCGCTTTTCTCAATGGAGAATTAAACGAGGAAATCTACATGAAACAACCAGTAGGTTTCGTTGTTAAAGGTCAAGAAAATAAAGTTCGTAAATTGAAAAGATCAATTTATGGCCTAAAACAATCTTCAAGGCAGTGGTACTTGAGATTTCATAAGGAGATGATGTCATTTGATTTCACCATGATCGAGGAAGACCAATGCATCTATGTGAAAAAGTCCAACGGAAATTTTATAATTCTTTCTCTTTACGTAGATAATATTTTATTAGGTAGAAATAATTTGGAGTATGTGAAAACTATCAAGTCATGGCTTTTAAAATCATTTTATATGAAAGATATGGGTGAAGCAGACTATATGTGAGGGGTTAAGATCCAAAGAAATCGTTCCAAGAAATTTTTGAGTTTATCCCAAGAAACTTATATAAAGAAAATATTGGAACGTTTTACAATGAATAGTTGCAAATCGATGGATACTCTTGTAGCAAGGGCTAAAACATTAAGACTTGAAATGTGTCCAAAGACTGAAAAAGAAAAGGAAGACTGATACTGTAACACCTTGGAAAATGGTAGGTTGAACTACAACCTAAACGTGAGGATTAACGTCGAGGGTTAAGGCCAAGGGCCAAGGCATTTGGGTGAAGCCCATGGCTAGGGGGCCAAGGCTGCCTAAAAACTAGCCTAGCCACTGCCTACCATGACCACGAGGGTCTTCACGACTCGTGGTGGCCGCTATGAGTCATGGTGCCACCCGTGGTTAGTGAGACAGTGTGCCCTCAAAGGTGCCAAGCCAAGGCTTCCCTTCACGAGCCACTTCACGGCTTGTGGTTATGACCACGGGCCATGGGAAGGCTCGTGGGGATGCCTTAGCCTCATGGGGGATGTGTGATTTTGTGGGAGCTACTAGTCAAGGTACCACGAGCACCACCATGGGCCGTGGTGCCCTTGACGAGTCGTAAAGGGTATTCGTGAAGATCCCTTAGGCGCATAGAGGCAAGGATTTGAGCCCTTGACACTACCTCAAGACCACGACTCGTGGTCTTCACCATGGATCATAGGAGGTCTCGTGATCATCCTTGGCTTTAGGGAAGCACGTCAAGTTGGGAAGGATACTGGTCAAGGGACCACAGGCACCACCACGAGCCGTGGTGCCCTTGACGAGCCGTGAAAGAGGGCATAGTCCCTGGGACGATTGCCTAGTCGATGGTCAATTGGTAATTTCCTATTTAATTGTTTATTTTATGGGATCATTTTTAATTGTTTTAATTCATGTATATAAATTATTTTAAGTCTTTAAACACCTATTTTACTTCATTATTCCCAAACACCCAAAAGAGTTCATCCCTCACAATATTTCTCTCTCTAAAAACCTCCATTGAAGAAGAAGAAGAAGTGGAGGCTAGTGTTTGAAGAACCAAGGTGTTTCTTCTCAAATTTAAGGGAAACTCCATTAAGTTATGGTGATTCTTCATCTATGGGTAGCTTTCACCCATAGAGTCCATTCAAAAGTAAATTTCAAAGTTTTCAAGTTTCTCAAAAACCTAGGGTTTCATTCTAAATAATGGGTTCCTTCTTCAAACATTTTAAATGATTTAAATATGAAGTATTATGATTGAATTAATGTTTAATTGTTGATTTATGATTAAAATACAAAAAGAACCCATGAATTCCCTAAATTCCTAATTTGTAGTAAATTATTGCTGTGTTGGTGACTAGACAAAACTTTAGACACATTAAAAAGGAAATTGTTTCAATTAAAAATGTGATTACACTTTTTTTTAAACATTTAAAGACTTTCAAGGATGTGGTGACACACCTTGGTAAAATTATTCTAACAAATATTTTATTTAATTAAAATCAAGATGTGAGACATAGAATATTAGGTAACACACTCGAGAGAATAAAACAGTTATGCTTCGAAGCTATTAAAGATCAAAACCAAGAATGCGGTTACGCATCTAGATTCAGACTAATAAAAATTCAACAATAAAAAAGAAAATGAATAAATAAGCAAACCATGGCCTCTAGACACAAATTATCCAAAAATATATTAAGATAAGTATAAGTCAATAAAAGTGATCGTGCTAGAACCACGGGACTCGAGGAATGCCTAATACATTCCCCTTGGTCAACAGAATTTCTTACCCAAATTTCTTGTTCGCAGACCAGATAAAGAGTCATTTCCTTTTGATTAGGGATTAAACAAAAATGTGACTTGGTACACCATAACTTTATTCCAAGTGGCGACTCCGAAAAAATTAAAATAATCCCTAATCAATAATGTCACTTAAATTGGAAAAACCCTATCCGCTGGGCGGAAAAGTAGTGTGACACACTGTCACTTAAATTGGAAAAACCCTACTCATTTGTTGCTTTGATATTGTTGAATTGTATTTTAAGTTGTCTTCTTTCATGCAACTCTTCTTAGTCTCTAAAAACCGCGTCACACAGAGTCACATGAATGCAGTTATGCATTCTACTTTTTATTGAGATAAAGTTAAAGTGTTTTGGCACCTGGTGAAAGATTATTAGTAGCATATGTTAGGCGAGGTTGGGCTAGCAATAAAATTGGAATAGCACTGCTACCGATTAGTTGCCCCTCCCTGACTTGAGTTGTCCTCTCGGGTAAGCCAGTCTAGATACCAATTTCTTCAGGTTTGAACCCAGTAAAACTAGAACATAGACATGGCTATCCCTAGAAGACTCTGCTTATTTGCATCGCTTGCATTTGAATTAGTGTGCCTCAAAACATGAGTTGGGTTTGTCTAGGACAAGTATCCCTCTCTTACTTGACCACGTAGCTCATTTTATGTGCTACATGAAAATACATTTATTTATGAACTCTCTATAAGTTGACTCATTTTAGTGTGACTATTGTAATAAAAAAAAGTTATCTTTTGATTCTATAAAAAAATAAAAAAGGAGAAAACACAAAAATACTTCTTCTTTTAGAAGATATTATACATTTCTTAAAAAATAAAATAACAAATTTGCATTACTTAATGAATAGAATAATAATATTTTATTTGGATTCTTTTTGTAAAGTTGATAAACATATTAAAAATATTTTACTTTCATAATACTTTGAAAATTTGCATTTGTAAAAAAAAAAAAGAGGTTTTAATATCTCAAAGTATTTTTGCTGTCCAATCTGAACGAACCACACACACCTGATTCTCCACTCGATGAGATACGTAGGCAACCCTCCTCGGGTTAGGTGATCCTTATTAAAAAAATTTAAAAAAAGAGACAAGTATTTCTTATAAAAAATAATGTAGTGTTTATAATCTTTCTAAACTACGTTCGACTTGATTGTTGTATTGACAAGATACGTAGGCAGCCTTATTTTGAGGTTCGGTCCAACTAAGAAAAAAAAAATCTAAAAAGTCCTCATCACAAAAACTGGGGAAAAAAAGTATTTTTTTATTCAAGGTACAAATAAAAATGTTTCTATTCCTTATTCTTAAATTTTTTTAAAAACAATTGTTTAGAGTACAATATTTCTTTAAAAAGTTTTTATTATTTTAAAACAATCTTGACTTGGTTGGTACCAACATATTTAGGAGAAAAAAAAATGTGTTTAACTATTTGGCAAGACAGACCGACTTTGTTGTGATGTATAGACTTCTTTTGGTACCTCTTGATACATATACATATTACTTGAGAAATTATTTGCTTAAAGTTAAGGCAAAAACAAATTCGACCTCATTGTTTCATGTGCATTGTGTGGCAAGCTTTAGATATAAAATTTAATGGCATGACTTTGTTGATATAAAACTTGGCCCAAATGTAGGTTGAGGCGAAATTTTGAACAAAATTAACTTGGAAAATGATTATAGGCTTTCTTTGATCCGATTGTGCCTTACAAGCTTACCAAATGATATGTTATCCATAGAACTCCAATTTTTAGCATAATAGTTTTTATTTGAATAATCATATCTTAGCATATATCCTTTTGAGTGCATAAATGCACTATTTCTTGGTCCTACCTCCTTGAGCATACTATCAATTATCCACATAGTGTCAAGATCTAAGTTGGGTAACAAAGTGAAAATGTCAAATATGTGAAAGTCCAAAAAACTGACAAAGAAAAGCTAGAATGGAAAAATAAATAAAAAACCTCCAACGAAAAGGAGAGGAAACGAAAAAAATAATAAAAAATGATGAGAAGCTTCCAAGAAAACAAAGGTCAAATGCAAAAATGAAAAAATATTGAGAGCATTGTGCAGATTTTAAGGAGGAAACAATCACTTTATCCCAAGTGAATATCCTACCTTTCCCTAAGCCTAAATTACAAGCTAATGACAAGTCCTATTTGATCTCATATTTTGTGTTCTCACATTAGTGGATACTTACATGAGGGTCAAGCATATGGTAGTTCAATCTCATGCATTGAACATCTTTCTGAGTGTGAGTACTTCTAAAATGTCCTAAGATAAGAACACTTCTGTTATGTGTCAAGTAGGACTTCATTTGATGTGAGGGCACTTGAAACATGAGGATATAAATAACTCTAATCCCTTAATTTATGCAAGATGGATTGATCTTGTTAATACTTAAATATGTTTGAGATACCATTTGAAACTATAGGGATTACTCAATAATACTAATTATTGGTACCTAGTAAAGTCAAGACATTGTCAAACATAAACCGATTACTTTCCCAAAAGATTCTTTTTTTTTAACAAAAGAAAAAAACTCAAGAAAAGAAAAATAATTGTTGGTTTATATGAACTATGTTTGACTTGATTCTTACTATAACAAGATACGTAGACAGTCCTACAATGGGCTCGGTCTCACAATTTTTTTATATCTTTGAAAGAACGAAATTGGATCTTTTCTTTAAAAAAAAATAATCATAAAAATGATAAATTAAGAGGAGTTTCAAAGTTCCTCATTTTAAAAATTGGGGCATATTTTTATTTGTTAAAAAAATCAATCTCATTTCTAGGGAATAAACACTGTAGTTGCATTTTGACTTAGGGAACAACACTCTATCCTTCCTCATTTATACAACCCATTTGCATTTTGACCTTAGGGATCAAACACCCTAGAGATACCATCTTTCATTTCTAGGGAACAAACACCCTAATTGCATCGATGTCTTGCATTTTTTTTTTTGGTATAGGTATTTTTCATTCATGCTAATAACACATAAAAAATTCTGGTGCAAACTAAGCTAAAAATAAAAAATATTGTGGTGATTCCAAATGATGATTCTATTTAGTAAGATATTCTTGAGTAATGAGATCTAGAATTAGCAAGACCCTCTTGGATAATGGGATTTAGATTAGAAGGACCCTCTAAAACAATGGGACTAGCCGGACCCTCCTGAATAATGAGACGTAGTATAGCAAGGACCCTCTTGAATAATAGGGCGCAGTATAACAAGGACCCTCCTGAACAATGGGACGTAGTGTAGCAAGGATCCTCCTGAATAATGGGACGTAATATATCAAGGACCCTCCTGAATATTGAGACGTAGTATAGCTAGGACCCTCCTGAATAATGGGACGTAGTATAGCAAGGACCCTCCTGAACAATGGGACGTAGTATAGCAAGGACCCTCCTGAATAATGGGACGTAGTATAGCAAGGACACTCCTGAACAATGGGACATAGTATAGTAGAACCCTCATCATAATGGGAATTAGCAGGACCCTCCTAGACAATGGGATTAGAAGGACCCTCCTACATAATGGAATTTAGTTATTTTCTCCTATGATAAACGCTTCCTAGTTTGAGACCATTATTTTTTATTTTCTCCTAGGATAAACACTTTCTAGTGTGAGATCGTTATTTTTTATTTTCCCGTAGGATAAACACTTTCTAGTCTAAGTTTGTTATTTTTATTTTTCTCCTAGGATAAACACTTCCTAGTCTGCGACGTTATTTTTTATTTTCTCCTAGGATAAACACTTTCTAGTCTAAGACCATTATTTTTTATTTTCTCCTAGGATAAACGCTTCCTAGTCTGAGACTTTTTATTCTTCTCCTAAGATAAACACTTCCTAGTCTGAGACGTTATTCTTATATTCTCTTAGGATAAACACTTCCTAGTCTGAGATTGTTATTTTTCATTTTCTCCTAGGATAAATACTTCCTAGTCTTAGACTGTTATTTTTTATTTTATCCTAGGATAAACACTTCCTAGTCTGAGATGTTATTTTTATTATCTCCTAGGATAAACATTTCCTAGTCTGAGACCATTATTTTTATTTCCTCCTACGATAAACACTTCCTAGTTTGAGACGTTATTTTTATTTTCTCCTAGGATAAACATTTCCTAGTCTGAGACCGTTATTTTCTCCTAGGATAAACACTTCCTAGTCTGAGACCGTTATTTGTTATTTTTTATATTTTTGTTTTCTCCTAGGATAAATACTTCTTAGTCTGAGACTGTTAATTTTTATTTTCTCCTAGGATAAATACTTCCTAGTCTGAGACAGTTATTTTTATTTTTCTTCTAGCATAAACACTTCCTAGTCTGAGACAATTCTTTTTATTTTCTCCTAGGATAAATACTTTGTAGTTTGAGACCATTATTTTTTATTTTCTCCTAGGATAAGCACTTCCTAGTCAGAGTTTATTTTTAAAATTAACATCTGCTAATAACTCACAAAAATTTTCCAGTGAAAATTGGGCAAATTTTTTGTTTATTTCTTTTGTTTGTGATGGTTTTCAGGTTTCTTCAAGAGAAACATGGATTTGAAATTCAAGAACAAAGTTTCAACTTTTTTCGGAATGATCAATCCCATGATAGCTAGAATCAGTTTTTTCAATGCATGTAGCAGCCTGACTTCTTGACATTTATTTCTATTCAGCTTCTGATAAAAAAATCATGCAGTCATTCAAGAACATTTTCAAATTGTCATTTTGAAGAGTTTGTAAAGCTCATGCTAAGTGGCAAGTTAAGCCTAGAATTCAATTCAAGAGCAAGATACTCATCCAAAAATCAAGGTGATATCTGAAAGTCAAGACTCAAGTGAAGACTGAAGAGAAGCTGCATAGATAGGAACTTGTACTTTTATATTTTATTTAACTATTAGCTTTCATTTTTTTATGTAAGGATAGGAGCCAAGACCTAGAGCCTCAATGGAACCTCTGTTGAACAACTTATTACAAAAGTGGGAACCTCCATCGCTGATAATCGCCCTAGGTGTACCAAATCTGGAGAAGATACTCTTTTTCAAGAATGTGGTGACACTCTTACCCTCATTGTTTGAAAGCGCAATTGCTTCCACCCATTTTGATACATAGTCAACCGCAACAAGAATATACTTCATCCCATGTGAGCTAACAAATGGACCCATGAAGTCAAGGCCCCAAACATCAAACAACTCAATCACCAATATCAGGTTCATATGTAGCTCTTGCATCTTCAAAATTCCTCATTCTCTTTGGCAACAATCACAAGACTTGGCAAAATCATGAGCATCTTGGTGGATGGTAGGCCAGTAATACCCACACTGCAAGATTTTATGAGCAGTTCGAATACCACTGTGATGCCCACCAACAGGTGATGAATGACACGCCTCTAGTATACTCATCATCTCAACCTCAGGAACACAGCCACAAATAATTCCATCAGCACAAATATGGAACAAGTAAGGCTCATCCCAAAATAACTTTTTCACATCATGCATAAAAAATTTCCTTTGGTAAAACGACAAATCTGATGGAACCAGATCACTTGTCAAGTAGTTAGCAAAATCTACGAACCAAGGAATAAGATCTTAAGAAGCAGCCAATACCTGTTCGTCTGGAAATGCACATTAATTTCATCCCCATCTCCTAACTTGAGCATAGCTTCCTCCTCCAATCTAGACAAATGGTCGGCAACCTGATTCTCTGTCCCTTATCTATCTTTCACTTCCAAATCAAACTCTTGCAGCAACAATACACATCTAATCAACCTCAATTTTGCATCCTTTTTATCCATTAGATACCTCAATGCAGAATGGTCAGTATGCACTATGACCTCAGTACCAAGCAAGTAGGATTGAAAATTCTCGAATGCGAAAACCATAGCAAGAAGTTCATGTTCAGTCATCGTATAGTTCTTTTGAGCCACATTTAGAGCTTTGTTGGCATAGTAAATCGGATGAAGAATCTTCTCTTGCTGCTGTCCCAATACCACACTAAGCGTCACTCCACTCGCATCACACATCACTTCAAATGGTTGCCCTTAATCCGATGAAATAATGATAGGTGTGGAAACTATACTTTCTTTCAACTCTCCAAATGCTCTCAGGAAAGCATCATCAAAATCAAACTTACACTCCTTTTCGAGCAGTTTGCACAATGGGTGTGCAATTTTAGAGAAATCCTTGATAAACCTCCAATAAAAACTTGCATGCCACAGAAAACTTCGAACAACTTTAACAAAGATAGGTGGTGGAAGCTTTTATATTACCTCAACTTTAGCTCTATCAACTTCAATACCCTTCTCAGAAATCCAATGACCCACACAGAACTATCCCCTCTTACACCATAAAGTGGCACTTTTCCCAATTGAGCACAAGATTGCACTCTTCACACTGCTTCAGTACCTCGGCCAGATGCATTAAACAACCATCAAACAGGACACCTACCATAGAGAAATCATACATAAAAACCTCAATAGTGTCCTCCACCATATCAGAGATTATCGATATCATGCAACGCTGGAAGGTCGTTGGAGCATTACACAACCCAAATGACATTCTTTTGAAGGTGAAAGTCCCATAAGGGCAAGTGAAGGTGGTCTTCTCTTAGTCTTCCGGCGCTATGGAGATCTAATTGTAGCCGAATACCCATCAAGAAATCAATACCAACCCTTACCAGCAAGGCGATCCAGCATCTGATCCATGAACGGCATCGGGAAGTGATCTTTTTCTATCCAAGCACTTAGTTTGTGGTAGTCCATGCATTCACTCCATCCAGTCACTGGCCTCATCGGAAAAAGCTCATTCTTTGCATTAGGAACCACAGTAATCCCACCTTTCTTGGGTACACACTGAACAGGGCAGACCCTACTACTATCTGCAATGTGGTATATGACACCAGCATCCAACCACTTGATGATTTCCTTTTTCACTACCTCTTGAATAGGCGGATTTAGTCTCCTTTGGTTCTTGATACTAGGCTTGCTATCCGAAATGAGTTGGATTTTATGAGTACAAATGCCAGGCGGAATCCCAATAATGTCTGCAATAGTCCATCTGATAGCCCAGTTGAACCTCTTCAACACAGAAACCAATGCGTCAACTTGTAGTTCATTCAAATCGACTGTAATGATTACTGGTAAAGTGCCCTCTCTCCCCAAGAATACATACATCAAATGCGATGGTAGAGCCTTGAGCTCTAATTTTGGAGCTTCTTCAACAGACGATTTGGTGGGTGGAGAGTCACGATTCTTGATATCTAGCTCCAATTTCTTTGGTTTGGAATGGAATTTGAACCTATCAAGTGCGGCGACTAATTCATCATAGTCTTCAATACCATCACCCTCAAAATTCATCATTACCGCTGCTAGTACATCAACACCCATCCTCTCTTCAATAGACACTTCAGAACCTCACTCCACAATATGATTCACCACTGACACTGACTTGATATCACTTTCCTGCTTCATAGACCTACAGATGTTGAAAGTTACCTCTTCATTATTCAATCAGCACTTCATCTGTCGTCTCTCCATATAAACCAAGGCGCACCCAGTAGCAATGAATGGTCTCCCTAGGATGATGGGAACCTCAAAATCAACCTCACAATCAAGTATCACATAATCCACCAGAAAAATGAACAACTCCACTTTCACGAGGACATTTTGGAGAAGACCAATAGGCTTCTTCATAGTTCTATCGGCCATGAGTAGTCGCATCGCAGTTGGTTTTGGAGCCCCTAAACCCAACTTTTTGTAGATAGGCAATGGCATCAGATTAATGCTAGCACCCAAATCACACAACGCCTTGGCAAAATGCAACAACCCAATGGTACAAGGAATAGTGAAAGCACCGAGATCTTTTTTCTTCTGCACAAGTGACCTAGTAGCAATAGCGCTACAATGTTGCAACCTCTCATCATTCTCAAAAACTCACGGCCCTCTTTTTGGTCACCAAATCCTTCATAAACTTTGCATACCCAGGAATTTTCTCCAAAGCCTCTATCAACGGAACATTAATGGAAACCTATTTCAACATAGTAATGAACCAACAATTTCAACCTTAGACGACATAGGGGGATCAATGGTCTGTCTACCTCCTTGAGTAGTGACTGTCATACAATGTCCATCATTCTTTGGATTTTGGATGGTGTTTGTAGGAAGTGTGCCGGCTGACGTGGGTTCACAGTAGTTGACAACTAATTAAACTGCTGCTCAAGTTGCTTTATCAACACTGCATGGGCATAAACTTTTTAACTGATTCTAGATAAGTCATTCCGCATCTCTTTCACATTCTCATCAGTCGCATCAAACCTCTTTATCATCTTCTGCATCATATTCTCCATCTGTGACATACTACCCCTAGCTTCCCTATTGCCAGATTCTCAATTTGCAGGTGGAAATTAAGGCCCAAGTCTTTCATTTTTGTTGCCATAGTTGTTCCGGTTATAGTTGTTGTCATGATTATAGTTTCCATCTGGAACATAGTTACCCTATCGATTATAGTTACCATAGTTACGACCATGGTTTCCTTGACATTGGCACCAATTATCCGAGTTGGAACCTTGGGCGTTGGCTCGAAAACCCCTCGTTTGATCATTCACCAAATATGCATCCTCCTCATAGTAACATTCCTCAACTGGTGGTGTTGGAGCTCTAGTTAGATAGTTTACCAGATTCACCTTCTCTGCACCTGCAGTTACATGCTTCAGTACCAAACCCAATTATGTCCGTATTTGAGCCATCTCTTCATGAATATCATCATTGGATTGACTAGGTGTGACTTGAACTGCAAATATGCTTCTACTAGTGTCTGAATTTCTAGTGCTCCATGCCTTATTATTTTAGGAAATATTCTCTAGTTTCTCAGCGATCTCCTCAAAAGCACACTCACCATATGAACCTCCAGTGAAAGTATCAAGCACAATCTTACCATTGTCATCCTGACCTCTGTATAAGTAATTCTTTAGTAACTCATAATCTATGTGGTGATTCGGAACACTTCTTATGAATGCAGTGAACCTATCCCATTAACTGCTCACAGACTCTCCAGGTAGTGCTACAAAGTTGTTCAGTTTGTCCTTGTGATTCAGCTTCTTGGACAACGGGAAATACTTTGCCATGAACACCTTGTGCATTTGGTCCCATGTATGAATCGAGTTATACGGAAGCTCAGAAAACCACATCGCAGCATCGCTGGTCAATGATAGAGGGAAGACTCTCAAGCCTATGACATTCATATCCAACTCCAGTCGTTCCACACAACTCTTGCAGACACTTCTCAATTTAGCCATGTGACCATGCAGATCTTTCGAAGCTAGACCAGAAAACAACCCTCTTGCTGTGAGTATTTGCATCAGACTGCTCGTCACCACAAAAGTATGCCATGGAGGTAAAGGAGGGAGAACAATAGGTCATTTTGATTCAACTGTATTGAAGTCGACCCTGTAGTTATTTCGCAGCCTTGGTTATAGAGGATTCTACACCCTCAATGCATCCCTGAGTACATTACCACCAGGAACATGAACGTTCTTATTATTCACTTTGTCCTCATGCTTTTCTACGATTGGATTATTATTTCCTCCTTGATTTTCCATTTTTCTCAAAGTTTTACGCAACTCTTGATCATAGGGGGTCAGTGGTTCACCTTGACTCTATGTACTTGGAATACACTAGAGTAGAAACCTGTAGAAAACAAAAATCAAAAGAAAATGTAAAATCAGGAAATAATTGACTAAAGTTCAATAATGTAGTTAAACTTAATCTAAAAGGCTTATTCCCTGGCATCGGCACCAAAATTTGATACGCTGAATTACACCTCCCTAAAGAAGTATAAGCGATCGTTGTCAAATAAAGAACCCAACTTATAGGTTGGGGTCGATCCCATGAGGAATATGGTTCAGACTTAAACTTAACTCACTATTTCTGCTTAGTCAAACTATTTCCGAAACAAGTAACTAAAGAAGGGGGGATTTTGTGTAAGAAAATAACTGATTGTTGATCAAGTAACAAATGAACAAGATTCAAACTTTATTGTTATCAATGTGAGAGAGAAACTAGGGTGTATGTGTTCCCCATAAGCTTTTAACGCGGTAATCCTAATAATATTAATCATTTCCTAGTGTTTTACATGAAAAGTCGGTAAGATACGTATCCCTAAGTGATTGGTCCTCCAAATAGGGAATTTTCTCCCCGCACCTTGGTCCGGCTACGTGTGTATTCTTTACTAACCCTTACCTTTACGTTAGATTCGACATCACATCAATGTATGGCTTAGTTTTCACCCTCGCACCAATTGACATTAGACTATTAGATAGTAACCCACTAAATCTCTGTTGTTAATTCTTTTCTCATTAACTACCTCCTTGGTCCGGCAAGTAGCAACAAGGCTAGTTCTAACGCATGCACTCGTTAAACAGACTTCTAAGCGAAAGAATTACCAATACATGCATAAACACTATTCAAGAATTACTTAATTATTAATCATACGTTGTTAATTGCTCATGGTTCCCACAACCCTAGTTGTGGATTTAGATACCTATGCTTGAAAGAACACAATTCATATTTTGATAAGAAGAATTCATGTACTTACGATTAGAGTAGAAGAAACCTGAAATCTCCAATTGAATTTCAAAGCAAAAATCTTATAAAATGAAATCCAAAAATCAAATTGGTAAAGCTTGCAAGTTAATTCTCAAAGAACACACGAAGAACTAAAAGTAAGCAATAATGTCTAACCCCCAAAAATGAGGTTTACATACCCTATTTATAGAAAAATATGTCCTAAACAAAATAAGGAAATAAAATTCTGGAACGCAGCTTTGATCGACGACTTGACCTACGAGCCGTGGGTCGACCTTCGGTCCGTAGGTCCCCTCCATTGGTCAACACTTATAATTTTTTTCAGCAGAGGCTGGAACCTTCACTCTCAGATCAGCAACGACAGATGTGCATGACAGACTGTAGGTTGACCCACGGTCCGTGGGTCCTCTTCCGTGGCTCCACACTTAAGATTTTCATCAGGTACTGGAACATCAACTCTTTGAACACATTTGATGGATGTGTAGGACGGCCCGTGTGTTGACCTACGGTCCGTAGGTTGCTCCGTAGTTCCACACTTGGCCTAACTTCCCTGATGTTCTATCTGCCTACCCATTGACGGACCGTCAGAGGACCTACGATCTGTAGGTCACTCCGTGGGTGGGTCCTTCTGCATATTTTCAACTGTCATCTCACTCAACCACGTCCAAGCCTATTTCCTGTAAACATAACACACAAAACATTATTTCTACTACAAAATAGCCCTAGACACATACAACTTTTAAGTGAAATGTATCAAAAATATCGTAAACTCACGGTACATCAAAGACATGTCTCGAGTTTCTTATTCTAGTGTTGTTGGGAGTTTTATGTATTCTATGATGTGTATTGTCCCTAACATTTGTTATGATGTGAGTCTAGTTAGCAGGTATCAATCCAATCCTGGAAGAGATCATTGGAAAGCAGTAAAGAGAATATTCTGATACTTGAAGGGATCATAGACTTTGTTAAAGTGGATCTGATTTATTCATAAGATGTTATACAGATGATGATTGGCCTGGTGACTGGAATGATAGAAAATGAACATCCGGTTATGCTTTCTTATTGAATGGTGGTGCTACTTCATGGAAAAGTAAGAAGCAAACTTGCACAGCTCTTTCAACCATGGAATCTGAATTCGTGGCTTGTGCGTCTGCAGTATAGAAAGTTGTTTGGTTAAAGAGATTCTTTGAGCATTTGAGTATTGCAAAGAATTATACGGGTCCTTTGATTCCATATTGTGATAGTCAAGCGACTATCGCATATACGAAGGATCCTAAATATCACAGCAAGACCAATCACATTGACATCAAGTATGACTTTGTGAGAGACGTAGTGGCAAGTGGAGAAATAACATTGCAATACATTCCTATACGTGAAATGTTAGTTGATCCTTCTACAAAGGCCATTTCTATAGACTTTTTTGCAAAGCATGTTAAGGCTTTAGGTTTGCGTAGAATATGATGATATTTCAATATTGTAAAATAACTTGATTCTCTTATATATAATACTATTGGATTTATACTCAAATATAATATGCATTTGATAATTTGTCAGAAATAAAGTGTGTCGAACAACTCACGAGATTGGCTCTCATACGAGCAATCGCCTCTTACTTCAGGAAACGTAAAGAGATGAGTTTCACCACCATATTATGACTTGTTTTATGAGCCAGACAAAAGTTTTTCTTAGAGAATTAATTTAAGGATCACTAAAAAAGAGAAACTAGGGTTAAACATTTTGAGGTGTTTAGACTGAAATCTGTACGATGTAGGATAATAAATAGAATGAGACACATACACTAATATAAGGTGAAAATATCATAGCACGTGTTTCATACCGCTAGTGTTAAGCGATCAATGGGTCAATGAAAGAATTGTTCCCTGCTTCTTCATTGTGTGAGAATCTGAAAAGTTAAAATGATTTTTCAATGAAATACCCTTTGACCTTTTACTGTTTCTTGAAGTTTCAATCGATGTTGCTACTTTAGCATGTGACTAATAGCCATGAATGATTCAGTAACGCAGTACATGTCTAGGAAAGAAGTTGAATTGGAACAGGTAGATTCGAGTAAATAGGAAGATGATTAATTGAATAATAAACTTGTATACATAAGCTGGCTGTTGCACTAAACATATAGAGTGTAATTGTGTTTATAAAGTTAAACATGAACTCGAGTTAACCTGTTTAAGTGGATGAGGGATTGAATAAGTCACTATTGAAGTAGTGAATGAAGTTTGGGGTATTGTGAGTAATGACGTCTCATGAGTCCTAGATTTGGACTCATTTAGGGCTTTATTGTGTACAGATTTAGTGTCCTCAAATGCTTATTTTATGCCAATAACTGATGTGAAATCCTTGATTTCCAGGTATTTGGATTGAGAAATAAAGCAAGGACACTAATTTGCAAAAAGGAACGAAGTGAGCTGAAAGAACGAACAAAAGAGAGCCTGGATCGCCAAGTCCACTTGGCGAGTCTTCGAGTGGCCATTTGACTGCCTAAAGTTTCAGTGTTCCATGCCCTGAAGGAGAAAATCAAGTTGGCCAGAGAAAGGAGCAGTTGACGGATCACCGAGTGGTTTCGCAATGCAGTGTTAGATCACCCTAAGTTACAGACCTGGAGGATGCTAAAGGCCAAGACAGAAAGGCAATTGAATTGGCTATAGGGCACATCGCCAAGTGGATCGGTGATCTCGACTAACTTTGTCGAATGCCTAAAGATGAGAATAAGGATGTGGGAAGTGATCCCCACATCTTCTATCGACATTCGGTGGATTGAGGTAGCGTACTTGAAAGATGAGGCCGAAAAGAAGAAGGTAGCTCTAGTGGATACATCCCTAGTTGTTGATCCTCAAACACTACCTGCAGAGGCAACATTGTCTACTCCGGCCCCTCGGCCTTCAGGTACATCTAGTGATGCCCTTTCTATTACTCCCAGTTCCTCCACTGCTTCCTTGCCTCCTAGGTCGACTACTGCTACTGCTGGCCAGCCCCTGCTCACCTAGGCAGCATTACTACGGATGGGGCAGCTAGCCCATTTTGCTGATCGACGCGCCACCAGAATTAAGGCCACCATTCCTGGCAAGATCGTGAGGGCCTTTGCTGATGTCGTGACACCTCTGAGTTCTACTATTGATGCCCTTGCGGCACGGATAGTTGTGTACGAGAAAGGCAAAGGGGATACTGAGGAGGTGACGGCTCTAAAGGCCGTTATTACAGAACTGAGGAAAGATGTGGACTAGCTGAATACCACCGACATGTCAATGATCTCTGGGATAGTAGGGATTCCAGATGTGCCAGTTGATCCAGAGGTGCCTCCGGCTACCATCGGAGATGAGGTTCGAGTTGAGGAGGTGGCTACGGCTGAGTCTTAGGATGAGACCGATGAGGAGCTACTTTCTGCTGATAAGGAGGTTTCTTATGAGGGTCTCATAGAGATTGAGAAGGCCATGGTAGATGTAGTTGTGCAGACCTCTTTGGCAGACACACCCTTGGCTGACTCTAGTGGAGCTGGTACTGTTGATGTGACTCCAGGTGTTGATGCCCAAGATCAGAGTGATGTACCGGGCATTGACGCTCCGACAAATGGAGCAACTGAGTAGACAGGATTTTCTTTACCTCCCTCTCAGTCGCTTTTATTGATTTTTAGTGGTTTGATTGCATTAGAGGAAAAATTGCCTTTTGTTTGTGGTGGGGTGAGGTATTTTCACACCTACCTCTTGTGTTGATGATATTTTCTGTATATATTGGGTTTTGTGCTATATATTGTGTTTTAGCACTATGTTGTGGATATTTGAGCTTGTGGCCCCTTATTTTAATTGAAAATGGTTTATGTAGTCTTCTAAAAATATTTGCCACCCGTTTGACTATTTTTTAATATGGTTGTTCTTATGCAAATTTGAGTATCAATTATGATTAATAACGATGACTTGAATAGTGCTCTCAGTCTATCAAACATGAATGTGTGGCTACGATGACGCCAAAAAAAGTTGCATAGGCAATATGTGAACTTTTTGCATCTCGTTGTGACTAGCCGATTATCGAATTTAGTCTCTTGTGATGAACATTGCACACTAGCAAAACTATGGAGTCTTTCTTGACATTGGTGTGAATGCCTTGTGTGGTGAGCTTATTGTTAACCATGTGTGATGACACCTAGAATTTTCCTCGTTGTTCCGGTTGACTAAGTGATGCATGCTCTTGAAATGATCTTAGGCAAAAAATCTAAAGAGTGAAACAATTTGAAATTATACCTCTTTTGTGGCTTACCTTGTGAGTGTGTGAAATTTGCTTGAGCACCCTTTGAGCATTAGCCTTTTCTTGGAAGAAACTTGATGCAAATGAGACCTCTCTTTATCCCTTCACCCATATTCTTCATGAAGTCTGGTTTGTTTAAATAGCCAACTTAGGCTAAAAGCCTAAGTTGGGGTGTGGTGAAAAGAGAATGTAAATCAACAAGTGCAAAGAAGTCCCCCTTGACCCATGGTTTTGAGAAAGATGGAACCCCTCCATACAAAAAATAAGGAGAGAAAAAGAAAATAAAAGAATGAAAAAGAAAAAGTTGTGGAATAAAGTCATGAAAGTTGCAAAACAATTCGGGTGTCCGATATTCCATGGAAAGTGAATAATGGGTGAATTTTAAGCATGAATAAGAATGATGAAGAAAAGGAAATGAAGTGTTGTCCATACCACATTTCATGAGGATAGCAGTCACTGAGCCTAAATGACCATACCTTTAGACTCAGTCCCGTTACAAGCCTTGAAAATACCTTTTTGATCTTGAGTGAGCTGAAGCAAGTGTTGACTGGAAAATAAGGGCAAACCTATGGATGGAGTCATGCATGTGTTCATCTTTGGGAGTGTGAGAGTTGTTTGTTATTTCGGAGCTATAAATTGTTGAACAATTGTGTGTGAATATGGAATCATCTTTGTGTGAGGACATTTGAGTCCCTTTGTTGAGCTTGAACTTGCATTTGAAGAAAGTATTGTGAACTTGAGAATCTTTGATAATGGTAAGTCACAACTTGAATCTTTCAGTACACAATTGATCCTTGCATAAGTAAGTTGAGTCTTGTTGTGTGCATTGATGACTGATTCTTGTGTAGCACTGTTTGAGACTTCCTTTTTGAACTGCTGAACTTGAGTTTTACTTGAGGACAAGCAAAAGTTTAAGTTGGGGGTGTTGATGAGTCCGATATTTAAACTCATTTAGGGATTTAGTTGTATAGATTTAGTGTCCTCAAATGCTTATTTTGTGCCAATAACTAATGTGAAATCCTTGATTTTCGGGTATTTGGATTGAGGAACAAAGCAAGGACACTAATTTGCAAAAAGAAACGAAGCAAGCTGAAAGAAGGAAGAAAAGAGAGTCTGGTGATCGCCAAGTCCACTTAGGGAGTCGCCGTATGGCCATTAGACCGCCTAAAGTTCCAGTGTACCAAGCCGTGAAGGAGAAAATCAAGTTGGCGAGAGAAAGGAGTAGTCGGCGGACCGCCGAGTGGTTTCACGATGTAGTGTTGGATCGCCCAAAGTTATAGACCTAAAGGATGATGAAGGCCAAGACATAAAGGCGATGGAATTGGCTAAAGGGTGCATCGTCGAGTGGATTGGTGAGCCCGACTTACTGCGCCGAATGGCTCTTCGCAACATATTTCTGGCGACTATAAATTCCTTTTTGTACATTTAGTTTAGGATCTTTTTTAATCATTAGGAAGTATCAGATTATTATGGAATATTAAGTTCTAAGTTTTTGGGAGAGAATTTGGAGTATTGGGACAAGTTTTCCTTAGCTTTGAAGAATTGAAGTTTTTCAGTTTTGAGAAATTGGAAGTGGATCTTTGAGATTCTTCAATTTGTACCTTTGTAAAGACGAAATCAATCTTACCCAGTGGATGGAAACACAATTTGGTAACGATATTTATCTTTTTATGATGTCTAGCTAAAACCCAATTCTTGTGGTGTGATTATGTGATTATGGGCTGATTTAGCTTATGGGTATTGCTAATTGTTAGTTTAAATGTTGTTTAGAAGTGATTTCAATCATTAATTGTGGTTTAATCTAAAGAATTGTAGTTGCAAATGCAGTTCTACCTTTGTGTTTTTGGCTTGCTCGAGAGAGAGGTTTTAAAACCAAGGTTATTGATTGATGGTTTGTGGGTATTGGGTTTTCATGGGTTCAGATTGAGAGAGTGATTCCTAAACCCTTTTCCACAGATTTAGCTCGAGAGAGTGAATAGACTAAGGCGTAGGTTGTTCTTATTTTGCGTGCTTGTTGATGTTCGAGAGAAATCAACTTGATTCAGGGTAAATTGTTCGAGAGAAAGTTTATCTCCTCTATAATCTAGCTTATTCACTAATTTACAGCTATTTTCCAACAGTTGCAATTACCCATTAGTCTACGTTATCCTATAATCAAATCGCATCCCAAGAACCCATCTCATTATTATTATTTTGTGTTATTTGTTGTTGTTGTAGCTGATAATTAAAACCAAAACCCCCTTTTTTGATTGACATTCGGGTCACCCCTTGATTTGAATTATGTCTTTCTTCGATAATGTCTATTTCTATGACTGATTTGAGCACATTCGTACTTTCCTATTGAATCTTAAACACTTACCACTCCCTGTGGGATTCAACCCCAACTCATTTAGTTGGTTTATTATACTGACTAGAGATTGTTGACACTTAGAATTGGATGAAGTGTCCTTGAAATGCTAATCAAAATGACACCACTGCCGGGGAGTGGTGTTGGTTAAGATTCTTTGGTTAAGTTGAATTTTGGTCTTGTTAGTTATAGTTGAATTCTACTTATTTTTAGTGTTAGTTTGTGTGTTGTTGATTGTTGTAGCAACGACGACCTAATGGACCTCCCTCCTTTGAGAATGATGATTCTTAGCGCTAGCATCCTAAATTTCAGTGAATTGGAGGGTGAATCAATCCATGAGTTGTGGCAAAGATTTAAGGCCCTTTTGTAGTAGTTCCCGATTCATGGAATTCCAGATACGATGTTTCTAGAATGCTTCTACAGAGGTATTGGTCTGGAAAATAGAAGATTGGCTGATCAACTCTCTTCGGGTGGTTTGATACGACAACCCTATAAGACAGTAACCCAACTCCTTAACTACGTGGCTAAGACCAACAAAGAGAAAGAGATGAACCAAGACTTGGCCACATTGTTGGGTTAGCTGGATCTCTTGGCCAAAAAGGTCATGGAGCTAGAAGTAATGTACCAAAGAAATGATAGGTATATTCCCCCTCATGAGCGTCGAAGGACAAAGAAGCAATAGGGTGGGTAGATAGAAGAGGTACTCTTACTCATTCATCACAAAGTCTAAGAACACGACATAGTGTTGAGAGATATATGAGAGAATGTCTCGATGCTAAATCAGATGACAACCTCTCATTCCATGTTCATTCAGCTACTGGAGATCCAAATGGATCAAGTATTGTCTTGTCCCTACCCAAAGCAAAGAAAAGGGTTGCCTAGTGACACTGAGGCAAACCCCAAAAATGAAACCTAAGTGGGGACTTGCGTCGTGCCATGACGTTAACTAAGGCGCTTCTTGGGAGGCAACCCAAGTCCTATTGCTTTCTTTTTGTTTTAGAAATAATGGTGTGTTGATTGTGCAGGTGAAATATTAAAATGTGTTTGAAAATTAAAGGTTGGCGCGCAAAAGTGTCTAGTCGGTGACTCGTTGAAGAGGTCGGCGAGCCCGACTTGGACCACCGTTGGACTCTAGGAATTATGAAGTTGGAGTTTGTAAAACTCGACGAGCCCAAGAGCAAATCGCCGAAGAGATCGGCGATCATGACTTTGTCTGGCGTTGGGATCCCCCAGTTTAACTGGAGGTCCTATAAAACTTGGCGAGGTAACTACCCACTCGGCGACACGCTGAATGTTGTCAGTGATTCGACGAAAGGTCCTTCCCAATGCCGAAACGCTAATTTTTCTAGGAAATTTTGAGTCAATCCTTTCGATGAGCCCGATCTAGCTCGCCAAAGTGATTCGGCGACTCGCCGATCGGTTCGACGATTTATTTTTATGCAACTTTGTTTGATTTGTTTCTTACTTTGTATGATGTGTTTGCAGATATGGCTAGACCAAAATTGGATAGTAGAGATATACCGCACCGCAAGAGGGCCAATGGAATCACAATTAATGAGGATGTAGCTGAATCTAGGGCAAAGGTTACTAAGATGCCCACCACAGGTGGGAAAGAAAAGGGAAAAGGCAAGGCTCCTACTCCTGCGTTAATGGAGGCCAACTCCGACAGTTAAGGCATATATGCCACGCACCTCACCACTTTTGAGAGTGAGGGGGAGCACCAAGATCCTCGGGACACCACTTTTGAGCCTGAGGATGATGAGTTACTGTCAGCCCAGAGACCCGACCTGCGCTCAAAGAGGCTGAACGATCTGTCCAGGATTAGGGCTACTCGAGCCACTACTACTCAGCCTGCTCGAGCACAGGTTGATATTCCAGCACAAGTTGCATAGGGTCCTCTTCCCCGGTCTATGAACAGACTGAAGACTGAGGGGCTGAGGACCATCATAGAGGAATAGAAGATGTCCACTGATGGAGTCATTGACAGATATCCGGAGATCATGAATTGCCTAAGGTCGCATAAGTTCTAGTTGTTCACTCGATCCCGAGGTCCTTATTTTCCAAATTGGGTCCGAGAGTTCTACACTGCCTACGGAGCCCTGGTACCACAAGGGAAGAAGTCGACAGCCAAATTCAAGTCGGTTGACTATGTCGTTGTCAGTGGTAAAAAGGTACAGTGTGATTATGCTGCCATCAATGCAGTCCTAGAATGTTCAACAAGACTTGAGGATGATTGCCAATATAAGATCAGGAAAAAGACATTAGATGACATGAAAAAGTGGTTGGCGCCTCTGATATAAGACGGTACTCCCAAGTGGCTCGAGGTTGGAGCACCTATTGAGAAGAAAGACCTAAATATAGCAGCAAGGTTCTAGTTTGGCTTCATCAGCAGTACTATCATGCCGTCCCAGAATGAGTCGATTCTCCGCCATGCCAAAGCAGCATGTCTTGGTTGCATCATTGATGGGACGAGGTTGAACCTGGGATGATCATTGCACATGAGATGCTTAAGAGGGCCAAGCAGAGGTAGGCGTCCCTTCCATTCCTAGTGTTGATTATCGAGTTGTGCAGACAAGCTCGAGTGCCTAGAGATGAGAATAAGGATGTGGAAGTGATTTCCACATTTTCTATTGACATCTGGTGGATTGAGGCGGAGTACCTGAAAGATGAGGCCGAAGAGAAGAAGGCAGCCTCGGTGGATACATCCCCAGTTGTTGATACTCAAGACACTACCTACAGAGGCAGCATTGCCTACTCCGGCCCCTCGGCCTTCAGGTACATCAAGTGATGCCCTTTCTATTACTCCCAGTTCCTCCACTACTTCCTTGCCTCCTAGGTCTCCTGCTGCTACTGCTGGTCGGGCCCCGCTCACCCAGGCAACATTATTGATTCGCTTGCGGCATGAATAGTGGTGTGCAAGCAAGGCCAAGAGGCTACTGAGGAGGTGACGGCTCTAAAGGCCATTATTGTTGAGCTGAGGAGATATGTGGACCAGCTGAATACCACCGACATGTCAATGTTCTTTGAGACAGTAGAGATTCCAGATGTGCCAGTTGATCATGAGGTGCCTCCGGCTACCATCAGAGATAAGGTTCGAGTTGAGCAGATGTCTACTGTTGAGTCTGAGGATAAGACCGATGAGGAGCTGCTTGTTTTTGATGATGAGGCTTCTTATGAGGGTCTCACAGAGATTGAGGAGGCCATGGTAGATGCAGTTGTGCAGACCTCTTTGGCAGACACACCTTTGGCTGACTCCACTGGAGCTGGTACTGTTGTTGTGACTCCAAGTGTTGATTCCCAAGATCAGAGTGATGTACCGGGCATGGATGCTCCAACAAATGGAAGGACTGAGTAGACAGGATTTTCTTTACCTCCATCTTTGTCACTTTTTTTGAGTTTTAGTGTTTTGATTGCATTTGAGAAAAAATTGCCTTTAGTTTGTGGTGGGGTGAGGTATTTCCAAACCTACCTCTTGTGTTGATGATATTTTCTATATATATTGTGTTTTGTGCTATCTATTGTGTTTTGGCACTGTGTTGTGGATATTTGAGCTTGTGGCTCCTTGTTTTAATTCAAAATGGTTTATGGAGCCTTCTAAAAAATATTGCCACCCTTTTGATTATGTTTGAATATGGTTGTTCTTATGCAAATTTGAGTATCGATTAAGATCAATATCGATGACTTGAATAGTGCTCTCAATCGAACAAACATGAATGTGCGGCTACGATGAGGCCAAAAAAAGTTGCAGAGGCAATATGTGAACTTTTTGCATCTCGTTGTGACTAACCGATTATCGAATTTAGTCTCTTGTGATAAACATTGCACACTAAAAAAAGTGTGGAGTCTTGTTTTACATTGGTGTGAATGCCTTGTGTGGTGAGCTTACTGTGAACCATGTGTGATGACACCTAGAATTTACCCCGTTGGTCCAGTTTACTAAGTGATGCAAGCTCTTGAAATAATGTTAGGAAATTTTTTTAAAAGAGTGAAACAATTTGGTATTATACCTCTTTTGTGGCCTACCTTGTGAGTGTATAAACTTTGTTTGAGCACCCTTTGAGCATTAGCCTTTTCTTGGAAGAAACTTGATGAAAATGAGACCTCTCTTTATCCTTTCACCCATAATCCTCATGAAGTCTTGTTTGTTTAAATAGCCAACTTAGGCCGAAAGCCTAAGTTGGGGTGTGGTGAAAAGAGAAGGTAAATCAAGAAATGCAAAGAAGTCCCCCTTGACCCATGGTTTTGAGAAAGATGGAACCCCTCCATACAAAAAAAAAAAGAGAAAAAGAAAAAGTTGTGGTATAAAGTTGTGAAAGTTGCAAAACAATTGGGGTGTCCGGTATTCCACGGAAAGTAAATAATGGGTGAATTTTAAGCATTAATGAGAATGATGAAGAAAAGGAAAGGAAGTGTTGTTCATACCACATTTCATGAGGATAGCTACCACTGAGCCTAAATGACCATACCTTTACACTCAGTCCTATTACAAGCCTTGAAAACACCTTTTTGAACTTGAGTGAGCTGAAGCAAGTGTTAATTGGAAAATAAGGGCAAATCTATGGGTGGAGTCATGCATGTGTTCATCTTTGTGAGTGTGAGAGTTGTTTGTTATTCCGGAGCTATAAATTGTTGAACAATTGTGTGTGAATATGGAATCATCTTTGTGTGAGGACATTTGAGTACCTTTGTTGAGCTTGAACTTGCATTTGAAGCAAGTATTGTGAACTTGAGAATCTTTGATAATGGTGAGTCACAACTTGAATCTTTCAGTACACAATTGAACCTTGCATAAGTAAGTTGAGTCTTGTTGTGTGCATTCGTGACTGATTCTTGTGTAGCACTGTTTGAGACATCATTTTTGAACTGATGAACTTGAGTTTTACTTGAGGACAAGCAAAAGTTTAAGTTGGGGGTGTTGATGAGTCTGAGATTTGAACTCATTTAGGGATTTAGTTGTATAGATTTAGTGTCCTCAAATGCTTATTTTGTGCCAATAACTAATGTGAAATCCTTGATTTCCAGGTATTTGGATTGAAGAACAAAGCAAGGACACTAATTTGCAAAAAGAAACGCAGCGAACTGAAACAAGGAAGAAAAGAGAGTCTGGTGATCACCAAGTCCACTTGCCGAGTCGCCGAGTGGCCATTTGACCGCCTAAAGTTCCAGTGTACCAAGCCCTGAAGGAGAAAATCAAGTTGGCGAGAGAAAGAAGTAGTCGGCGGACCGCCAAGTGGTTTGGTGATGTAGTGTTGGATCGCCAAAAGTTACAAACCTGAAGGATGCTGAAGGCCAAGACATAAAGGTGATAGAATTGGCTAAAGAGTGCATCGTTGAGTGGATCGGTGAGGCCGACTTACTGCGCCGAATGGCTCTTCGCAACATATTTCGGGCAACTATAAACACCTTTTTGAACATTTAGTTTAGGATCTTTTTTTATCATTAGGAAGTATCAGATTATTATTGAATATTAAGTTCTAAGATTTTGGGAGAGAATTTGGAGTATTAAGACAAGTTTTCCTTAGCTTTGAAGAATTGAAGTTTTTCAGTTTTGAGAAATTGGAAGTGGGTCTTTGAGATTCTTCAATTTGGACCTTTGTAAAGATGAAATCAATCTTACCCAGTGGATGGAAACACAATTTGGTAACGATTTTTATCTTTTTATGATGTATAGCTAAAACCCCAATTCTTGGGGTGTGATTATGTGATTATGGGCTGATTTAGCTTATGGGTATTGCTAATTGTTAGTTTAAATGTTGTTTAGAAGTGATTTCAATCATTAATTGTGGTTTAATCTAAAGAATTGTAGTTGCAAATGCAGTTCTACCTTTGTGTTTTTGGCTTGCTCGAGAGAGAGGTTTTAAAACCAAGGTTATTGATTGATGATTTGTGGGTATTGGGTTTGCATGGGTTCAGATCGAGAGAGTGAATCCTAAACCCTTTTCCATAGATTTAGCTCGAGAGAGTGAATGGACTAAGGTGTAGGCTGTTGTTATTTTGCATGCCTGTTGATGTTCGAGAGAAATCAACTTGATTCAGGGTAAATTGTTCGAGAGAAAGTTTACCTCCTCTATAGTCTAGCTTATTCACTCATTTACAGCTATTTTCTAACAATTGCAATTACCTATTATTACATTAGTCTATAATCAAATCACATCCCAAGAACACGTTTCATTATTGTTATTTCGTGTTATTTGTTGTTGTTGTAGCTGATAATTAAAACCAAAACCCCCTTTTTTTAGTTTACATTCGTGTCACCCCTTGATTTGAATTATGTCGTTATTCAATAATGTCTATTCCTATGACTAATTTGAGCACATTCGTACTTTCCTATTGAATCATAAACATGTACCACTCCCTGTGGGATTCGACCCCAACTCATTTAGTTGGGTTATTATACTAACTAGCGATCGTTGATACTTAGAATTGGATGAGGTCTCCTTGAAACGTTAATCAATGTCCTTATAACAATAATGAATTCTTCCCACTTATGATTGAATTTCTATGTAGGGCTTGTAAAACCTTAAAGGTAAGCTCATAATGCTCACAGGTCGCACGAACTATTTCTCATATGAATTATGTGTTTAGTTGATCTTGTGTTGGCTTGGGTCTTGTCCACCATGTGTGAAGTGGGAGATGTATGTTTTGGGTTGTGGGTTGCCCATGTGGACCGACCCGACCCGATTTAACCCAATCCAATCCAAGATTTTTTTTTCTCAATAAAAAGAAGAAGAAGATATATACTAATCTAAAAAAGGGGTGGGAACAGTTACATAGTAACTGTTCCAACGTTAATATTCTCTCCTTTTTAAATTCAGTTTTCTTCTTTTTACTCTTAAGGGAAGTGATGACAATAAACAAGAAAAACAACAAAAACTCAAAAGAGAATAAGAAAAATCTTCTTAGATTAAAGACGCACAACAAAAAGAACATTTAGTTTTTGAATCACTGTCTTTGTTTCCTAATGATTCAAACAAGGATTTGGAGCAAATCATTCAGTTCGTGAATTTTATTCTGCTGCAATAATCAAAGGTACACAAATCTTGTACCAAATGTTTTTAAAATTCTTTCATTCATGTTAACTTATGGGGGCCCTATAAAATTCCTACTTTTGATAACAAGTACTTTCTTACAATTGCGGATGATTATTCAAGAATGACTTGGTTATTTTTGTTTTTACTTAGAAATAAATCATACGTGTATATCTCTTCAACTATTTTTGAAGTATGTTAGAACTTAGTTTGGTAAAACAATAATGATGGCAAGATCTGATAATGGGACTGAGTTTGTCAACATAATTTATGATGGTGTGTTCAAGAAAATGGGGGATAATTCATTATCATATCTCCTATACAGCTCAAAAAAATAGTGTAGCCGAGAGGAAATATAGGCACATATACTTGAAATGACAAAAGCATTGTGGTTTGAAGCAAAGCTTCATGTGAAGTTTAAGGGCATTGTGTTTTAGCTACAACATATATTATTAATAAACTTTATAGCAGTGTGATTAATAATCAGTCACCTCATGATAGGTTGTGTGTACCAAAATCCATGTTGAGTCATCTTAGAATTTTAGGGTGTATGTGTCTAGAAAAAAATCTAACTGAGAATGACAAAAGAATGCCTATGTCAAGGTCAGGAATACACAGATATTCTGAGACTCACAAAGATTACATACTGTTTCATTTGGTTTGCAAGTCCTTTTTTGTTAGTAGATATGTTATTTTTAGCGAGAATATATATCCTTTCTCTAAAGAAAGTCATGCAGTATTTGTAGACACTATGTTTTAGTGCCTTAGAGTTATATTTCAAGAACTTGACTATCATCAGATTCCTCTTACATTGAGTATTACACTTCAGATGTAGAAATGTATGAACTATTTGAATATGCTAGTCTTCCTCGAGAAGATGTATTTGATTCTCAAGTATATGATGCACTACCTCATCCTCTACCTCTACTTGAAGAAAATGAACCTGTAGAGTATGAGATATGAGACCAAGTTTCAGAAGACAATAGGATTTTTAAATAAAAAATAGGAAATCCACTAGAAGTAAATAATTCGTAGTTGGATGAAAGACTTCGTGTTTTTGAATATCAACAAAGATGTGCAGTATCATGTGTGCAATTACATCTACTATGGCCACTGATATACATCGTATCAAAGTTACATTACGGCTACTTCTATACTAAAAGAAGCAGAAGCCATAAATACCAATAGATGAGTAGGTGCAATAGAGGCCGAAATACAAGCTTTTGAAGGAAATCATACTTGAGAAGTTATTGATTTACTAGAAGGTAAGAGACCTATAGGATATAGGTAGATTTATAAATAAAATCAAATACAATTTCACAAGAAAAGTTGAATGATTCAAAACAAGACTTATGGCCAAAGGATATAATAAAAAATGAGGAAATAGACTACAAAGAAACATTTTCTCCTATGGTAAAACTAATTACAGAAAGGATAATTCTATCTATTGCAGAAGCCACATTGGCATGTATATTAGATGAATGTTGTCCATGCATTCTTACAAATTGATTTAGAAGATGAGATATACATAACACTACCTTAGAGTTTTTCCACTCAAGAAACGAAGGTGTGTAAGCTAATCAAATCTCTTTATGGGATGAAACAAGTTCCAAGACAATGGAATCTTAAACTTACTCAAGCCCTTATAAAACTCAAGTTCAAGCAGAGTTAGCATGGTTATTCCTTATTCACTAGAAATATAGAGGAAGGAACTAATGTAATATAAGTCTACAATGATGACATGTTGATTACGTTTAGTACACTAAAGTTGGCAGAAGAAACAAAGAAGGCATTGCAACATGCATTTAAAATGAAGGATTTAGGTGAGTTGAAATACTTCCTATGTATTGAATTCATTAGATCTAAAGTTGAAATTCTGATGCATAAAAAAAAATACTCTTGAGTTGATATCAGAAGTTGGTCTATTAGTAGCTAAACATTCAGGAACACCTATTGACACTAATGACAAATAAATTTCCAAATAATATGATGAGAATATAAAGCAAGGTAATATTAAAGATCATTTGGTGGAGCAGGTAGCATATCAAAAGCTGCTATGGAAGCGACTGTACTTCAAAGTGACAGGATCTGATGTATCTTTTAGTACTCAAACACTGATTCAATTCTTACAGTAGCCAAAAAAGTCTTATATATATGCACCCTCAAAAGTGGTTAGATATCTAAAGAAGCAACCATGACGAGGATTTATTTTTTCTGCAATTCAAATGATCTAGTTACTGCAGTTGGTGATGCAAATTGGGCCTCCTGAACTCAGAGTTACAGGGTACATATCAAAGTAGGGGAGTCATTAGTTTCATGGAAAGAAAAAAATAAAACCACTCGGCCTGTTCATGCTTCAATGCAGAGTTCAGAGGGTGATCAGTATAGCTAGAGTGAAGTTGGCTCTAGTAAGAGTCATGGGTAGTACATCCAGTTGTGGTGGTAGTTCTTCTCGGAGCAGATCATCTTCTGGTTGTTTTTATTGTGGTGAGTTAGGTTACTAGGCTAGAGATTTTCCTTTGCATAGATGGATTTCCCCAGCACCACAGATAACTGTACTAGCTCCACCAACAGACCTTCTAACTAGAGGTCAAGGCCCGGGTCAGGACCATGGCGGTGGAAAGTAGGTATTCAGAATGGTTCCATCGAGGCAAGTTAGGTGGTAGGACTGATGGCTAGGACAGAGGCGAACGTGCCATTCCTATGTAGCCCCAGCTAGGCTGAGGCAACAGATGAGTTGATAACATGTACAATTCTTTTATTCCATCAGCCCAACTAAACATTGTTTGATCCATGCTCTACCTATTCTTATCTGTTTATGTATTTTCTTCTAGTAAAGGAATGAGTTCTGAGCCTATCAAAGCATCGTTGTGTGTGGTGACCCCGTGGCTGAGTCTTTATTAGTGGATTAGGTATTTCGATCATGCTTAATTACAATCCAGGGGCATGACACCCGGGCCTACCTTATGTTGTTGGATATGCTTGATTTTGATCTAATTTTTGGCATGGACTGGTTATCTCCCTACCGTGCAATTTTAGATTATTTCTCTAAGACCATTACCTTAGCCATACATGTGCTCCTTCAGTAATGTGGCGGGGCTCCATTAGCAGCACATCGATTGCTCTTATCACATTTTTCATGCGCGGAGGCTAGTTGCTAGTGGGTGTTTGTATTATTTGGGATATGTGTGTGATGTGAGTAAGGACGTCCCTTCAGTTGAGTCCATTCAAGTCGTTCATAATTTTATAGAAGCATTTCCTACTAACCTACCAGGCCTACCCCTATAGCGCAATATTGACTTTCCTATCGAGCTTGAGCTGGGTATTCGGCCTATTTCCATTCTTCCATATTGGATGGCTCCAACAGAGCTCAGGGAGCTAAGTATTGATCTTCAATACCTCTTGGGTAAGGGGTTAATTAGGCCTAGTGTATCACCTTGGGGCACTCTTATTCTTCTTGAGAAAGACAATATGATGCGCATGTGTATTCACTATAGGCAGTTGAATAAGGTGACATTGAAGAATCACCACTCCATGCCTAGGATTGATGAATCCATTTGACCATCTTTAGGGTGTCGTAGTGTTTTTTAAGGTTGATTTGAGATTTGTTTACCATCTGTTAAGGATTAGGACAGTGACATCCCTAAGACTACATTTAAATCTCAATATGGCCACTACGAATTCTTAGTGATGTCTTTTAGGTTGAATAATAACCATGTCGCCTTCATGGAGTTGATGTCATGGATATTCAGGTCGTATCTTGATTTGTTCATCATTGTGTTCATATATGATATTTTGGTGTACTTGCAGAGCAGAAGTGATCATTAACCACATCTAAGGATTGTGCTCCAAATATTAAGAGATCGGCGGCTTTATGCCAAGTTCTCAAAGTGTAAGTTTTGGATTGAGTCTGTAGCATTCTTGGGGCACGTTATGTCTAAGGATGGGATCATGGTAAATCCAACGAAGATTAAGGTTATTCGTGGTTGGGCTAGACCCACTTCGATGACTGAGGTTTAGAACTTTGTTGCTTTGGCAGACTATTATATGCAGTTTGTCGAAGGCATCTCCACTACTGCAGCAACTTTGACCCGATTGACTCGCCTTGATGTTCCTTTTAAGTGGTCTGAGAAGTGTTAGTTGAGTTTTTAAAAGCTCAAGGAGTTGTTGACTACTGCTCTATATTGACTCTTCTAGTTGAGGCAAGGGCTTCACGGTCTATTGTGATGCATCCAGCGTTCGTTTAGGTTGTGTATTGATGTCGAAGGACTAACTTATTGCCTATACATTAAGGAAGCTTAGGCTACATGAGCAACCCTATCCCACTCATGACTAGGAGTTGGCGGCGATAGTTTTTGCACTTAAGATCTTGAGGCACTACCTGTATGGAGTTCATTGTGAGATATACAGTGACAAATGAGTCTTTAGTACATCATGAGCCAGGGATCTTAATTTGAGGTAGTGTCACTGGATTGAGCTTCTAAAGGACGATGTCCTCTCTATTCTCTAGAATCTAGGCATGGCAAATGTGGTGTCAGATGCCTTTAGTTAGAAGGTAGTGAGTACGTGTACTCTAGCCTTCTTATCTAGTTTGGAGGGACCTTTAGCTTTGGAAATTCAATCCTTAATTAATTAGATGGTCTGATTGAATTTCTCATATTCTAGGCGTGTTAAGCATATAGGGGAGTTTAGTCTTCTTTTCTTGATCACATCCGTAGCCAAAAATTTGAGGATGACGCATAGGTGGCTCTTTGAGATCGGCCATTAGCGAGCATTTCTGGTCAAGTTACATTGGATTTAGATTGGGTTTTGAGGTTGGCGGGTCATATTTATGTTCTGAGAGTTGGGGGTTTGATATAGGTGATACTTTGTGAGGCCCATGATTCTAGATATTCTATTCATCTGAGTACCACGGAGATGTATCCTGACTTGAGGCAACATTATTAGTGCGCTGACATAAAGAGAGGTATTGTAGATTATTTGTCTCGTTGTTTAAATTGTCAGCAGGTAAAGGCTGAGCACTTGAGACCTGGTAGTGAGTTTTAGAGAATACCCATTTTGGAGTGTGATATACCATGAGTTTACGGTATTTATGATGCATTTCACTTAGAAGTTCTGTCTGTCTAGCGCTATATTGTATTAGAAATAATGTGTTTTGTATTAAGTTTGCAAGAAATAGGCTTGGAATGCAGTTCATGGAGATGAGAGCAGAAATTATGCAGAAGGAGCAACCCACGGAGTGATCCACGGACCGTCGTTGGGCAGGCGTAGATGGAGCATAGGGGAATTCTGACTATATGTGTAATTACGAAGCAACTGACAGATCATAGGTCGACCCAGGGCTGTCCTGCACACCAGTTGATGGATTCACAGAGTTGAAGTTCTAGTATCTGATGAAAAATCTTAAGTATGGAGCCACGGAATGGGACCTACGGACTGTAGGTCGAGTCGTCAACAGAAGTCGTGTTCCAGACAACTTATTTCCTTATTTTGTTTCCTTTTTATTTGGGACATGTTTTCTATAAATAGGAGATATAAAGCTCGTTTTTGGGAGTTAGACAACATTGTATACTTTTAGTTCTTTGTGATTTTTTGGGAATTAACTTGCAAACTTTAGCAATTTGATTTCCAAATTTTATTTTATAAGATTTTCACTTAGAAATTCAATTGGAGATTTTGGGTTTCATCAATTTTACTTCTAAGTTCATGAATTCATTCTTCTTAAACATTAATTGTGAACTCTCAAGAATGAGTAGCTAAATCCACAACTAGGGTTGTCGAAACCATGAGCAATTAATAAAGTAAGAATAATAACTAAGTAGTTCTTGAATAATGTTGATGCATGTATTGTTAATTCTTTCGTTTAAAAGTCTTTTTAACAGTTGCAAACGTTAGAACTCGCCTCATTCCTACTTGCTGGACCAAGGAGGTAATGAATGATAAAAGAATTAACAACAACGATTTAGTGAATGCTATCTAATAGTCTAATGTTAATTGGTTCGAGGGTGAAAACCAAGCCATACATTGATATGATGTCTAATCTGGGGTAAAGTTAAGGGTTATTAAAGCATACACACGTAGCCGAACCAAGGTGCGAGGTGGAATTCCCTACTTGGAGGACCAATCACTTAGGGATACCTAACTTACCAACTTTGCATTCAAAACACTAGATAATGAATACTATTATTGGGATTAGTGCGTTAAGAGCTTATGGGGAACACATATGCCCTAGTTTCTCTATCATATTGATAACTCAAAGTTTGAATCCTGCTTACTTGTTACTTGATTAACAATTTGTTAATTGCTTCCAAAAAACTCCATTTATTTATGTGTCTTGAAAATAGTTTGACTAAGCACATATATTAGTGAGTTAAGTTTAAGTCTGAACAATATTCCTCGTGGGATCGACCCCAACCTACAATTTTGGTTCTTTATTTCACAACGATCACTTATACTTCTTTAGGGAGGTGTAATTTGAGCGTATCAAATTTTGGCACCGCTGCCGGGGAATATGGATTTTAGATTAAGTTTAACTACACACGCAGCTGAACCATGGTGCGAGGTGAAATTTCCTTCTTGGAAGACCAATCACTTAGGGATACCTAACTTACCAACTTTGCATGCAAAACACTAGGAAATGATTACTATTATTGTAATTACTGCGTGAAGAGCTTATAGGTAACACATATGCCCTACTTTCTCTCTCATATTAATAACTCAAAGTTTGAATCCTTCTTACTTGTTACTTGATCAACAAATTTTTACTTGCTTCTAAAACCCCCCATTTATTTACTTGTCTCGAAAATAGTTTGACTAAACGGATATAATAGTGAGTTAAGTTTAAGTTTGAACCATATTCCTCATGGGATCGACCCCAACCTACAATTTTTGTTCTTTATTTGACAACGATCGCTTATACTTCTTTAGGGAGGTGTAATTTGAGCGTCTCAAATTTTGGCACCGCTGCAGGGGAATACGGATTTTAGATTAATTTTAACTACATTATTGAACTTTAAGTCAAGTATTTCCTAATTTTACATTTTGTTTTTGTTTTTTTCTCCAGGTTTCTAGTCTAGTGTATGCCAAGTAAATGGAGTCAAGGCGAACCATTGACCCCCTACCATCCTGAACTAAGCAAGACTTTGAGAAAAATGGAAAATCAAGGGGTCCATAATAATGCAATCATAGAGAAGCATGAGGATGGAGTTGGCAATGAGAATGCTCAGGTTCATGGTCGTAATCTACTCAGAGATGCATTGAGGGTACAAAATGCGCCAGAACCAAGGTTGCGTGATAACTACAGGGTCAACTTCAAAACAGTTGAATCAGAAGGACCTATTGTTCTCCCTCCTCTATCTCCAAGGCATACATTTATGGTTACCAACAGTCTGATGCAAATGCTTACATCAAGAGGGTTGTTTTCTGGTCTAACGTCGCAAGATCTTCATGGTCACATGGCTAGACTGAGAAGTGTCTTTAAGAGTTGTGTGGGATGACCTGAGTTGGATATGAATGTCATCGGTTTGAGAGTCTTCCCTCTATCATTAATCGGTGATGATGTGGTGTTGTTTTCTGAGATTCCATACAACTCGATTCATACATGGGACCAATTGCATAAGGTATTCATGGCAAAGTATTTCCCGTTGTCTAAGAAGCTAAATCACAAGGACAAACTGAACAATTTCGTAGCACTACATGGAGAGTCTGTAAGCAGTTCATGGGATAGGTTCACTGCATTCATAAGAAGTGTTCTGAATCACCGCATAGATGATGAGTCACCAAAAGAGTACTTCTACAGAGGTTAGGATGACAATGGAAAGGTTGTGCTAGATACTATTGGTGGAGGATCATATGGTGAGTGCGCTTTAGAGGAGATCGCTGAGAAACTGGAGAATATTTCCCAGAATAATAAGGCATAGAGTACTAGAAAGGCAGACACTAGTAGAAGAACATTTGCAGTTCAAGCTTCACCTAGTCAATCTAATGATGACATTCGTGAGGAGATGGATTAAATGAGAACAGAACTTGGGTTGGTATTGAAGGATGTCAGCGGCAGTGCAAAAAAGGTGAATGCGGTAAATTACCTAACTAGAAATCCACCACCACTAGTTGAGGAATGCTACTATGAGGAGGATACGTATTTGGTGAATGATCAGATAGGGAGTTTCTGAGCCAACGCCCAAGGTACCAACTCGAATAATTGGCTTCAAGGTGAAGGAAACCAAGGTCAGAACTATTGAAACTACAATCGAGAGGGAAAGTATATCTAATATGGGAACTACAATCTCGAGAACAACTACAACCAGAACAACTATAGAAATAGAAATAAGAGAGTTGGGCCTTATGTTCCACTTGCGAATCGGGAATCTAGAAATAGAGAGGATGGGGGTAGTATGTAACGCATTGAGGATATGATGCACAAGATGATGAAAAGGTTTGACGCGGCTGATGAGAATGTGAAAGAGATGCGAAATGACTTGTCTGGAATCGATCAAAAAGTTTATGCACATGCAGTGTCGATCAAGCAAATTTAAGCAGCAATTTAGTCAGTTGTCCACTACTGTGAACCCACATCAGCCTAGCGCACTTCCTAACAACACCATCCAGAATCCGAAGAATGATGGGCATTGTATGGCAGTAACTACTCGAGGAGGTAAACAGACCATTGATCCCCTTATGCCGTCTGAGGTTGAAATTGTGGTAGAAGTAGATGAAGATGAGATTGAGGTTACTGGAGAGTCTAAAAATGCTACAAAGAAGGAAGCAGAGGTGACCCAAAAAGTCGTTCCTATGCCTAGACCTCCACCGCCATTCCTACAAAGATTGGTAAAGAAGACCGAAGAAGGAAATACCGCAGGTTCATAACTATATTGAAACAAATGTCCATCAATGTTCCGTTGATAGAAGCTTTGGAGCAGATGCTTGGGTATGCAAAGTTTATGAGGATTTGGTGACAAAAAAGAGGGTTGTCAGTTTTGAAGATAATGCAAGGTTACAACATTGTAGTGTTATTGATAAGCGGTCATTAGTGCAAAAGAAATAGGATCCTCGGGCTTTCACTATTCCTTGTACCATTAGGATGTTGCATTTTGCGAAGGCATTGTGTGATTTAGGTGCCAACATTAATCTAATGCCATTGTTTATATACAAGAAATTGGGTTTAGGGGCTTTAAAACCGACTGTGATACATTTACTCATGGCCGATAGAACTGTCTAGAATTTCATTGATGTTCTCCAAGATGTCTTTGTGAAAATGGAGTCGTTCATTTTTCCAGCGGATTTTGTGATACTTGATTTTGAGGTTCCCATCATCTTAGGGATACTATTCCTTGCTTTTAGGCGTGCCATAGTCGATATAGAGAGAGAACAGATGAAGTTCCGATTGAATAATGAGAAGGTAACTTTAAATATCTATAGGTCTATGAAGCAAGAAAGCGATCTTAGGGCCTTTAAGGCCACCACCACCCTGCCCTTCCCATGCATTATTTTTCAACTCTGCAGGGATGTTTCAGTTCCAATGTGGGCATTGTGACCGGTTGCTTGATGCGGCAAAGTCACTAGACATTGGCCACCTTCGAGATGATGCCAACCTCGCTGCATCGCGGAGAGAGACATAGGTTAAGGTACCACCACTGGGTGGTGATCTTGCTACATATGTTGAGCAGATGCAGGCCGATGACAGTACCATTCCACCCACTACAGGCACTCAGGCTCCACCATCTCCGGGCACCAATCAGGACCGTAGCTCATCCTGAGCCACTCCCTCTTCAAGGTCCACCGCATTTCTTTAGCCCGAGTCCAGAAGCTTGAGGCGCAGATAACCACTCTGCCTCAGCATATGAAGCCATGGATGCAACGTTCTATAGCGGAGTCCTAGGCGAGGATTAAGCTGATCATGGACCAGAAAGTCCAGGCCGTTCATAAACGCCTTGATACTTTTGAGTTGCGAGTCCTTGAGAGGTCAGCCCCGACCATAGATGTTACCACTTTCCAGATGGAGTTAGCTAGCCTCCGTGTTGATGCTGCTCTCCTACTAGCCTCTATTGTTGTGGTACCAGAGTTTGCCCCTACGGTGTCAAAGGATGAGCTGGTGATGACTGCCCTATTTGGGGATACCATACCGTCACTAGAGTCTTCCTGCACTACTGGAAGCAGCCCCGCTCCGACCGCACTACCGACACTGAGGAGGCTTGCCGATTGAGAAATAAGGAGCATCAGTAGTATGAGGAGGCTCAAAGGGCATCTATAGTGGATGAGGATTTGCAACAACAGTGGGCCTGTAAGGTGGGTGTTGGCCCATCTGGTAGTTCGAGCACTACTAAGGGTGCTAGGATAGTTGATGGGAGCACTATTGATGGCGTTCCTAGTGTTGATTCAGCGGGCTTCAGGAAACCGGACCCACCCACTTCTTGAGAGGTGTTCGGCGCATATGCGTCACAGGTTTGCTTCACTCTATGTTTTACTTTTGATTATTTTGCATTGGGGACAATTGCATCTTATTTTGTTGGGGGTGGGGTAAATGGATTGTGAGTGATAGGGTGAAGTCTGAGTAACCCAACTCATAATCCTCTTTGGGGTTTTCTTTCCTCTGTTATTTTCCCCCAAGAGACTGTTTTAATTTCTGTTGAACCGGCATGTTTAGGAATGTATGTGTAGAAGTAAGTAGAAGAATGAAAGCATGATGGCATAAAAAGCATGAAAAAATGATTCCCGTCCAAAAAGTTTGGAATGTTCTAGATCTTTAGGCTTGATAAGTTGAATGTGCTGGATCTCAATATGACATGATAAGGACCTGATTTGACCTCATGACTTAAGCTAAAGCCTGAACTAGGTAATCGAATAATCTGATAATGAAACAATGTGCCAAGTGTGTGTGAGAAAAGCTTGAATGTTCATACAATGTGTTAGAATCTAGAACTTACCTCGTTGGTCCTGCCAAGATAATCTAGGCTAGAAGTTGGGAAATGATCATAGGCCTTTGTTCAAATAAGTCCACTCATGCCTAAAATGAACCAACCAAATGAAATAAATGTTCCCTTTGATCCAAATGTTTGAGCCTAATATAGACCACTTCTTTCAATTCACCTCAATCACCTTCCCTAAAATAATTGTTTTGGCCCCGGTCCCTCCTTGGACATGTGCAACTTGACTTAGGCCAAAAGCCTAAGTTGAGGGTGGCTAATTCAAAAAAGTTACCTTGATCTTGGCCCTGGTTCAACATCGGATATTTTGCACCTTAACTCATGCTAAACACATAAGTTTAGTGTGGCTATGAAAAGAAAACCGAAAGAAAAGGGGTATGCAAAGAGTTTTATGTTGAAGAGAGAAACAGAAAAGATAGTAAAAAGAGATGTGACTTTATGCAAAAGAAGCAAAAAAAATTAATAAGAAAAGTGCTGAAAGAAAAAAAAGAAAAATAAAGTGAAAAAAGAAGAAGATGGAAGTGAAAAATATGAGTTATCAAGTCAAAGGTCAAATCTGTGTTGAAGAGAGTCAAGGGAAAGCATATAAAATGAAAGGATGTCAAGAATAGGTTGAGAAAAGAGGGGAAAAGCCAATGAAATGTCAAGGAGGGCAGAAAGTCACTAAAAAATAACCAAATGTACAATACCTGACCCTTAGCCTACGTTACAAGCTAAGAAAGTCCTATAGTGATCCTAACAACTAGTTTGGAGAGTCTAAGTAGACAAAATAAGGGCAAGCATATGGTATTGAGCACTAATTGTACTTGAAGTCACTTTTGAGCGTGAGCCATTTTGATGTTTGCGTAATCAACGACACAACTTCTGATGCAAGTGTCTACGATCGTGCAATTGTATAATAACTGAACCAAGGGTTGGGGTCAAGTCCCAAGGGAGTGGTTTTGAGAATTAATAGAAAAATAAAATTTCATTCTAATTAGTCGTAGCTGAAGAAATTTATGATTAAGAACATTGTAAATTAATGGGTGACACGAATGTGTCAAATATCAAATGAGGGTTTTGTCACAAGTAATCTAATATTAGCGAAATCAACAAGGAAATCTAAGCAATGAGAGGGGGATTCTTGGGGTGTGACCGGAATACGAGTTAATCTAAGTTATTGGGTACATGTTTTTGATAGAAAATTTGTAGAGAAATAGTGACTAGGCTAAGCTTTACGTTGGAATAAATTCTCTCTCGAGCAACTTACCCCGTTTCAAATGGGTTCCTGTCGGACACCCACTTGCTGCATGAAGTCTAGCCTACGCCTTACCCCATTCACTCTCTCGAGCTGAGTGTTAGGATATGTGACTAGGGTTCACTCTCTCGAGCAGAACATCAGGTCGACCCACTCCTTAGGCTATCAATCTAGTAGTCTTTCGCGACTTCTCTCTCGAGCAAGTCAAAAACACATAAATAAACTTGTATTTGAAACTACAAATTTTGTAAATTAATCCACAACTACTAGACGAAATCACCATTAAACTACATCTAATATATCAGCAAGCAAGACCCAACAACAATCTTAACCCATATTCGCTAAATCACACCCTAAGAGTGGGGATTTTTAGCCACACATCAAGAAATAGAAATTTATACCTTCAATGATGTTGAAATCAAATGGGTATGAAGATTTAAGTTTCAATTTAGGCAAAGAGTGAAGAATCCAAGAGACCCACTTCCAAATTGAAAGGGATGAAACCTTCTTCTTCTTCAAGTCTTCAAAACCCTTTCAAACTTAGAGTAAAAATATGAAAATCTAATATTCTCAACTGAAAATTATAATAATGTTTGACACTTAAAAGTACAACTCTAACTAGTATTTATAGTTGTCACAGATGTGCTGCAGTGGATCGGTCAGCGGCGTTAGTCCAGAATCGCCGATTAAGTCGGCGAGTCACCCATTAGTGTAGTTCATCGCCATCTGGCACAACCTTCAACATCGTCTTGCTTTTGTTCATTAGGCAATAAGGTACTGCTTCGCGGAACTTCTCGGTGACGCGCCGACTGCTCCTTTCTTCCACCGATTTGATCCTTTCCTTCAGGGCTCAACGCACTGGAACAAAAGGCGAAGTAGGCCTCTTTGGCGATCCACCAAGTGGACTCGACGATCCTCAGGCTTCCATCTCTTTGTTCTTTTCAGCCTTTTTGTCCCTTTTTGTGACAAACTGTCCATACTTTCCTTCAAACTTCAAATACCTGAAACTTAAGAGTTTTCATCAGATATTGAGATAAAATATACATTTGAGGACACTATTTCTATTAAAATATAGCCCTAAATGAGTCCAATTTATGGACTCATCAACTATCGGAAGCTAAACGCATGGAGTAAAAGAGATCATTTCCCCATGCCCTTTATGGATCAAATGCTCGATCGACTATCCGAGAGAGGATGGTATTGCTTTTTGGATGGGTACTTGGGCAATAACCAAATCTCCATTGCTCTAGAGGATCAAGAGAAAATGACCTTAACATGTCCATATGGTACTTTCTCCTTCAAACGAATGCCATTCGGATTATGTAATTCCCCGGCTACATTTTAATGTTGCATGCTATCCATCTTTGCTGACATGGTGGAAGACTCAATGGAAGTATTTATGGATGATTTCTCAGTCGTTGGTGACTCATTTGCAGAATGTTTAAAGCACTTGGGACAAGTGCTTCAAAGATGTGTCGAGACCAATTTAGTCTTAAATTGGGAAAAGTGTCATTTCATGGTTAAGGAAGGAATTGTGGTTGGTCACAAAGTATCACAACAGGGGCTGGAAGTCGACAAAGCAAAAGTCGAAGTAATCGAGAAATTACCACCTCCAATTTTCATAAAGGGAGTTCGAAGTTTCCTAGGACATGCTGGATTTGATAGGAGGATCATCAAATACTTCTCAAAGATTGCACTTCCTCTATGCAAACTTTTGGAAAAAGCGGTAACATTCAGCTTTGATGATGCTTGTATGGCAACATTCAAATGCCTAAAAGATAAGCTAATTTCCACCGCAATCATCATTAGTCCTAATTGGTCAGAGTCGTTTGAAGTAATGTGTGATGCAAGTGGCATGGCATTGGGCGTAGTGTTGGGCCAGAAATGAAATAAACTTTTTCATCCCATTTACTACGCAAGCAAAATGTTAAACAGTTCTCAACGTAACTACACAGTTACCAAGCAAGAGTTACTCACTGTGGTCATGCATTTGAGAAGTTTTGTGCATACTTGCTAGGTACTAAGGTGATTATTCACACTGATCACGCTTCTTTGCTTTATCTAATGGCAAAGAAAGACGCAAAACCGAGATTGATCAGGTGGGTGCTTTTATCGCAAGAATTCAATTTTGAGATTAAGGATAGAAGGGGTTGTGAAAATCAAGTGGCTAATCACTTGTCGAAATTGAAAGGCAGGGATAAAGACACACCAGAGATCGACATAAAGGATGTTTTTCCCAATGAGCAGTATTCACAGTGAACCTCAAGCAGCCCCCTTGGTATGCTAATTTTGCAAACTATTTAGTTTGCGGATTAATACCGGATGAACTGAACTCTTACCATTAGAAGAAGTTCTTATTCGATGTTAAGAAATATTTGTGGGACGAGCCATATTTGTTTAGACAGTGTGCTGACCACATCATCAGAAGATGTGTCCAAGAAGAGAAAGCTAGGGAGATCCTGCATGATTGTCATGCTTCGCCGGTGGGAGGGCATCATGGTGGTGTTCGGACAGTAGCTAAGGTGCTACAAAGTGGGTATTACTGGTCGTCTCTTTACAAAGATTCGCACAAGTTTGTTAAGAGGTGCCCACAATGTCAAAAGCAAGGTGGTGTGTCCAAAAGGCACGAGCTTCCTCTAACACCCATTCTGGAAGTAGAGTTGTTTGACATATGGGGAATCGATTTTATGGGCCCATTTGTTAGCTCATTTGGCAACAAATACATCTTGGTGGTTATGGATTATATGTCTAAATGGGTAGAAGTTGTTGCTCTTTCAAATAATGAGGGGAAAATGTTGTTCAATTAGCGATACATTTTTGCAAGATTTCGGACTCCGCGAGCTATTATTAGCAATGGGGGATCATATGTCGGCGATCTCGATGAAGACCGCCGTTTGGACTCCCACAATACATAGAGGTTCTGTAAGATTCGGCGAGCCAAGTGAACACTCAGTGTGTCGCCAAGTGGATCGGCGAATGCGATTAATGTCGCCAAATGGGTGTGTACTGGACAGCTCTAAACGGTAGAAGGTTTTAAAGTTTAAAACTCCTCACTTTTGCTCACTTTCAAACTTGACAAACTGACACCTAGTTAGTATTTTCTATATTTTTGCATTCCATAAGTATCTTGGTTGTTGATTTGTGTGCGGATTTGGGAGTACATTTTTGCCTAGCACTTTAGTTTATCTTAGTCAGCATCAAAGGTTGGTAGCCCGAAACCCGAAAATTATTCTATAGGATATATACTCATTTTCACATCCTTATTTTGTTGAAATGTGATGGGTCTATCTGAATGGTCTCATTTATACCTGTGTTAATTCAAAAATATTGCTCAACTTATTTAAATGGTTGAAATCTCGTATGTTTGTGATTTAAGCAGAAGTATATTTTGCGAGATTGAATTCGAGAGTATGGGTTGAGAATAGGCACGTTGGGTCTTATGGAGAGCTAGGTCAACCTCGCTGAACCACTCGGCGTTCCGCCTAATGTCCCCACCTCACCTTCAATTTTGTGCCTTATTTGAGAAGTGAATTTTGCCACTTTTGGCGAGAAGCTTGAGGTTCCTAAAAGCACTCAGCGACTCGCCAAGAGTACTTTTGATCGCCCTTTGTCTGCACCTCCTGACCCTTTGTGCACTGTAGTCTTTGGCGGGCTAGGTCTTGCTCGCCGAAAGATGTCAGAGATTCACAAAAAGGAGCCCCCCTTAACCTACTTGAGCAGCAAGTCTGTATACAACCATTTTATCATGAATCTGGTTGAATGATTTCTAACATTTTCTTAAGGGTTTGCAGATATGGTGAAACCAAAAGTTGCTGAGATAATCGTACCAGCACAAGAGAAGGCTAAGGGGAAGGCGGTAAATGAAAAGGTCGTTAAACCTAAAGGGAAGGCTACACTACACCGCCCACGTCTGGTGTGAAAGAAGATAAGGGAAAGGGTAAGGGAGCCAGGGAAGTCTATGCGTATTCAGGTCAAAAGTCTATTTCAAAGATTCCACGAACCCATACAGTACCTTCATGGGCTTGGGAGTTCTATGTTGTTGTGCAGGCCTATTGGGCGAATTTGCCGGTGGTCACTCCTAGTGGACCTAGTAATGTTGATGGTTTAGATATAGCTCTGGTTCTTGATGCCCAAACCTCGAACATGACCCCGGGCACTGATGCCCAGATTCAGAGTGCATCACCGGGCAATGAGGGCCCGACAGATAGAGAGACTACGTAGACAAGACTTTTCTTGAACTCCCAGTCTATCTTACTTACATTTACTTTTGGATATTTTCATTTGCATTTCAGGACAAACACTTTTTATTTGTGGTAGGGTGAGTCTCACCTTTGTGTGCTACTGATGTTTATGTTTTGTATATATATTTGGGTAGTTCTGTTTAAAAATTGTGTTTGATATACTGGTTTTTGTGGATGTTTGAGATAATGGCTCATTGTTTTAAATTGCAAATTTTAACCCTTCCGAAAAAAATTGCCACCTCTTATATGTTGAATGTGGCTGTTCTTTTGCAAAATTTGAGTCTCGATTTTGATCAATACCGATGATTTGAATAGTGCTCTCAATCAAACGAACATGAATGTGCAGCTACGTTGAGGCCAAATGAAGTCGCATAGACAATATGTGAACTTTTTGCATCTCGTTGTGATTAGCCATGTATCAAATTGATTCTCTTGTGATGACCGTTGCACACTAGAGAAAGTGTGGAGTCAAGTTTGACTTTAGTGTCGGTGCCTTGTGTGATGAGCTTACTTTGAACCATGCATGAATACACCTAGAATTTGCCCCGTTGGTCCGATCAACTAAGTGATGTGAACTCTTGATATGATCTTAGGCAATTTTAAAGAGTGTGAACCAATTTGACATATACCTTTTTTGTGACCTACCTTGTGAGGGTGTGAACCTCTCTTGAACACACCTTGAGCCTTACCTTTTTTTGGAATAAACTTGGTTGAAATGTAACCTTTCTTTACCCATTACCCATAATCCTTATGAAGTTGTGGTTAGTTGAGTAGCCAACTTAGGCCAAAAGCCTAAGTTGGGGGTGTTGTGAAAAGAAAGGGTAAATCAAGAAGTGCAAGAAATTCCTTCTTACCCATGGTTCTGAGAAAAATGGAAACCCTCCATACAAAAAAAGAAAAAAAAAAGATGAAAGAAAGAAAGAAAATGAAAACGAATGAAAAAGAAAGTTGTGGAATAAAGTACAAAAGAAATGGGGTTCCCAAAATATCCATGGAAAGTGAATAATAGGATGACTTATGAGCACTAAAGAGAATGATCAAGGAAAAGGAAAGGAAGTGTTGTGAGCATCACATTTCGTGAGGATGAAAGTCACTGAGCCTAAATGACCATACCTTTGCACTCAGCCCCATTACAAGCCTTGAAAAGACCTTTTTGATCTTGAGTAAACTGAAACAAATGTTGATTGGAAAATATGGGCAAACCTATGGGTGAAAACATGCATTGTGTTCCTCTTTGTGAGAGTGAGCGTTGCATTTGATTTCAGAACTTTAAATTGCAAACCATTGTGTGTGAATATGGAATCGTTCCTTGTGTGAGGGCATTTGAACACTTTGGTTGAGCTTGAACTTGCATTTGAAGCAAGTATTGTGAGGATGAGATTCTTTGGTATTGGTGTTTCACAACTTGAATCTTTGGGTACACATTTGATCTTTTCATAAGTATTTTGAGTCTTGTTGTGTGCATTCATGATTGAGTCTTGTGTACCACTGTTCGAGACCTCTTTTTTAAACGGCTGAACTTGAGTTTGCTTGAGGACAAGCAAAAGGTTAAGTTGGGGGTGTTGATGAGTCCACAAATTTGACTCATTTAGGGCTATATTTTAATAGAAATGTTGTCCTCAAATGCTTATTTTATCTCAATGTCTGATGAAAACCCTTAAGTTTTAGGTATTTGAAGTTTGAAGGAAAGCATGGACACTACGTCGGAAAAAGGAACAAAAAGGCTGAAAAGAACGAAGAAATAAAGACCTGAGGACCGCCGAGTCCACTTGGCGAGTCGCCGAAGGGTCTTACTTCGCCTTTTGTTCCAGTGTGCTGAGACCTAAAGGAAAGGATCAAATTGGCAGTGAAAATGAGCAGTCGGCGTGTCACCGATCATTTCTGCAAAGCAGTACTATGCCACCCAATGATCCAAAACATGACAATGTTGAAGGCTAACGCAAGACGGTGATGAACTACACCAAAGGGAGAATCGCCGAGTTGATCGGCGATTCCGACTAATGTCGCCGAGTGATCCGTTGTAGCACAAATCTTTGGAAACTATAAATACTAGTTAGAGTTGTAGTTTTAAGTGTGGAACAATTATTATAATTTTCATATAGAATAGTACTTTTGATATTTTTGCGCTAGGTTTGAGAGGGTTTTGAAGAACATGAAGATTCAAAGGGTTTCATCTCCAAGAATTTGGGCTTGGGTCCTTTGGATTCTTCACTCTTGACTTGTTTTGAGACTTAAATCTTCAATTTGAATGCAAACTCATTTTGGTATAAATTTTTATCTCTTTAGCATGTCTATCTAAAACCCCAATTCTTGGGGTCTGATTTTGTGAATATGAGTTAGATTAGTTGTTGGACCTTGCTTGTTGGTGGTTTATTTGTCGTTTTGATGTGATTTTGTTTAGTAGTTGTGGTGGAACTTAATGAAATTGTAGTTGCAAATACAATTTCACCTTTGTGTTTTTGGCTTGCTCGAGAGAGAGGTCGTAAAACTAAGACTACTAAATTGATGGCCAGTGCTAGTGGGTCGACATGAGGTTTAGCTCGAGAGAGTGAACCCTAGTCTCATGTCCACACACTCAGCTCAAGAGAGCGAGTGGGTTAAGATAGAGGTTGTTCTTCCTACGAAAAGTGGGTGTCCGAGAGGAACCCGCTTGAAACAGGGTAAGTTGCTCGAGAGAGAGCTTATCCCCTTTAAAGTCTAGCCTAGTCACAAATATTCATTGAATTTACTACCAAAAACATGTACCTTATGATTTAGTCTATCTCGTATTCCTGTCACATCCCAAGAATCTCGTATCCATATTAGTATCTTTCTTTATTTTCACTATTTTTGCTGTTTTTGCTCACTTGTTACAAACGCCCATTATTAATTGACACTTTTGTGTCACCCCTTAGATTTAACATGTTTATATTCGATAATGTATATAGCTATGACTAATTAGAACTTAATTTTATTTTTCTATTAATTTTCAAGCCCACTCCCTTGGGACTCGACCCAACCCTTGGTTGGGTTATTATACTATTGTACGATCATAGACACGTGCATTGGAAGTTGTGTCTTGATTATGCAAACATCACCTATCAGGCTTTTGGGGGTCATTTGGGTTTTATTTCAACGTGCGCACAAGTCTACCTTATGGGCTTATAAGGTCTTGTTAGGTTTAGTTTAGTTGTACTTAGATTTACTTTTGCTATTCTTATGTACCTTCTTTTCATATCTGTTTGGCCTCTATTTGTGTTTAGATTCTATCATTTATGATTGTCTTTACCTTTCTTGCTCGGTCGTTCCATGATGCCTACTGAGTACCCTTGTTTTGGTACTTATGCTACACTCTGCATCTTTTTGTGATGTATTTCCATATACCAGCTACCAAATGTGATCGTTTGTACTGTCTTTTGCAACTTGTGGATATGAGAGACGAGGGTGAGCAATTGTCTTTATGGATCAATGTAACGACCCGAGAGTACCCCCTAGTCGTTACCGGCATATTCGACGGCTCGGAGGTCTTATACAAGCCCTTAGCATTCGTCAGAGCATTTATCATAGAAAAATAGCGGAAAATTTAAAACTTTTTCATAATATAACACAAGACTTAAAAAGTCACCGCATTTAAACCTTTAATACAAAATCGGAATAATACGTCTCAAGATAGCCATCTTAAAACACGACTACAACATAATAGGGACACAACCCTTACAATACAATAGAAACTACTAACTAGTAAAATTGAACTTAAGGAAACTCTTTAACATAAAGGTCCTTGAGAATCTTTAAGGACACACCCAAACTTGGGAATAGTAAGCCAAGCTCATCACTTCTAGGAAAGGTCCTTTAGCCACCACCACCTACACTAGGTGTGAAATGATGAAGAAGAATGGTGTTACTACACGAATGCACTAAGTATGATAATCATGCAAAAACATGCTTTTAAAAGGACATTAGTTGGAAACCATGCATCATGCCTTTTTAGAGAAACTTCAAGAACATTTAGTTCTATAGGAACAACATAAATCCACATACATCATCATACACATGGAAACCATTCATAATAGCACATAGAGCCACTTATAACATTTTAGGCACATTCAATGCA